>JAQFYR010000090.1:0-16941 GCA_034694985.1 Campodea silvestrii
ACGAAGTTACTTTCACATAATACTATTGTCTTACTCTTAAAATCATAAAATATATTTTTTTTAAATACACTTTTTCCCTTTATCTTCAAAATTCTTTTATGGGCCCCCCTTCACTTGACTTTTTCCATGGGCCCCGGGCCCGGGACCTACGGGCCCGTTGAGTAATACGGCACTGGCTACCGTGGTGGAACGACATACTAATGTGAATTGCGCAACACTTTTAATCAAACAACTTTACGAAGTTCATTGTCAAAACAACATCGAAGGACTAAAACCGGAAATCAGGAACAGAACTAGTTTCGGGCATAAACCATCCACAGGGTAATTTAAAGTAAAATAAAGATACGATACATAGTACTCATAAATTTGTATAAATCTCCTACACACTCTTTTTTTTATTCTGGTATTGCCAATGAAGATAACAAGTTCACAAATTTTATTCACGTTTCCACTTCAACCAATCAGTGACGATCTTTTCAGAGATAAATATCTCCACAGGAGATAATTTGGTTAAAAAAGTGGTATGAGGAGGCTGACACAATCAGGGGTGGCGTCTGCATTTTCCCGACGGGGGGCTGTGGTATATAATATACATTAATTTTCCACAAGCCCATTTTTTAATATTGAATAAACTGTATACCCACCATTACTAGTACGGAAACACTATTTAGTCACACCCATCTGCGCGACGCGCGCTATCATTAGAAGTAATATTAAGACAAAGTAAAGACAAGCCCGAACGAAGCGATTGCGAAAATGTTTACTATTTTAATCAAACTGTGCAATTTTAATGATTTTTTCGTTTCTTTCTCTGGTTTTTTCTTGATTTTTCCGTTTGCTTGTACGACAAGCATAAGTTGTGTCCACCTACCATTAATAATACAGATGAAATGGAGCAGACCTAAAATAGTTGGTGGTGGGTCGAAAGCATGAAAAGTAAAGGAAACCAAGTTAAACCAAGAAGGAGCGAAAGGAGGGCGAAAATTTTTAAGGTTTCAGTGCAAAACACGTAGTTATAATATGAGTTCCCCCCATCTTTCTTAAATCTTCATTTTGGTTGCCCGACGGGGGGGGGGGGCAAGGGGTAGGAGCACCCCATGTAGACGCCACCCCTGGCCACAATACCACGACTACACTATTCTTTCAATCACATATTTATTTCACCATTTGTTTTACTTTAACGAAACATTTCCTTTTCAGGGAATGCTTGTACATTCCTCAAAAGTAATTGTGAAGATTCCAATGGATGCAATCCCGAGGCAAAAGAAAAGTTTGAGAAAATTTTGGAGTATTTGCAGAATGACTACGAAAAGGATTTCACTGAACTAATTCGGAAATATTTAGTTGGAGATCTTGAAAAAGGAATACTCTCACTTTGTGCCGAAAACAACGGACAGTGAATTTTGTACAAATTTATGTTTCTTGATGTATTCAGTTGCATTTATAATATAGTAAAGATAAGTACATTAAAGTAACCTCTATCTATTTTTGTTCTGCGTGAAGTTAGATGCAAATAAATTATTCTCAAAATTAATATGAATCAATGCCAGTATTTTCTGTTCCAGCCAAAACATGGGTGGCGCCATAAATTGCCCGACGGGAGGGGGGGCTGTACTGTAAATTATACCACATTAATATAAAATTCAATAATGCATTTTTTAAATATTGAATAACTGTACACCCACTGTTAATAATCCAGAAGCACTAGAGCTAGCAGATCCAGTAGCTAGCTATATGGTCGAAATAAATAGCATGAGAGATAATTAGAGTTAAGTAAAACTTTGCCTAAGCGAAGGAAGGGGGTTAATTTTTACGTTTGCAATGCAAAATGTGAAGTTTTAACGAGTTTTTCTTCTTTTTTTCCATTTGCATTCTTGAAATTTTCGTTTCCTTGCCCGACGAGAATAAATTGTGAGTATGCGAACCATTTATAATATGAAGACACTGAAGGAAATCCAGCAGCTGGTGGTGGGGGGAAGCATGATAATTTAAAGAAACCCAGGGAAAGTATGTTATTTTATTGGAAAATGTGCACTTTTTTCTGTTTTCCTTCTTAAATTTTCCTTTTGCTTGCCCGATGAAAGTAGAAAATTTGACCGCCCGGGGGGGGGGGATTCCCTGCCCCCCGTTGGCGTTAACCCTTACCAAAAAAGTAAATATTGTTGCATATTGTTGATTGTTGTCACATATTGTTAAACGAAGGAAAAGTAACTGTCGTAGGCTTGCCAACTTTCGTTTCTGACCGGACCGGACATATTTTACTATCCGAACCTTATCCCCTGGCTTTGCAAAAAAACTTAAAAACTTGTTTATCTTTCAAGTAGATAAATACGGCATATGCTTAGAAATAATTGCCATACGTGAAAGAATTCGTCATTTCCATAACATGATAAACGGCTTAATTCGTAAAATCTGAGCGAAGCGGGCGCGAAATTTTGCAACATATGATGATCAGAAGTGCAGATTCTGTAGTTTCCTACTGAAATTGTCCAAAAAAATCAAGTGTTTTACTTTTTTTAACTACATTATACATGTCTTCTTGGAGCACCTATAGCCCCTCAGCTTGTTTGGCCATTACCGTATGTAAATGATTGTAAATAAATTATTCGTAACAGAAACATGTGCGGAAGTCACTGTGGTTTTATTATTTTATAATGTCAGCGGAAGGTAAAATGAATAACAAAAAAGGAACTTCTGAACTGAATTTCTTCTGCAACTTTCGTCAGTACCTTTTCTTAGTATGATTCACAATAATTCAATAAATAATAAAGCCTACAAGTTACAATTTTGCAATAGGAGGGCTAAATATTGCATTTCCAAAAGCAGGTTTCAAACAACCATGCTGTAGCCGCGATGATTGTATACAAAAAATTGAAAATATTGCTTAAAACCTATATCCACATTTAGCCCGAACAAAGCGAGGGCAAAAAAATTTTGCATTCTTATAACTATAAAAGTGAAGATTTCATGTTTTTTTTTCTAAGGGAAAACGGAATTCGTTCTCTAAAACCATTTAAGCAAATTCTAAATTCTAAAATAATGAAGGATTCTACTCGAAGAAAACAGGGTATTTTTCATTAAATATGTAACATTCCTTCAAAACCGGACATATTGCGTCCGGTCGAGGGTCTCGTCCGGACACTGCACTTCTTGTCCGAAAACCGAACTGTCCGGTCGAAAACCGGACAGTTGGCAACCCTAGAGGGAGAGGCCGATCTGCCAGATTTTTAAGAAGAATTAATTGAAAATCGAATTCACACTGCTTATTTTGTGTGAAAATAAAAATCATTAATTTTCGTACTTCTTTCGCTCGAACAAAATTTTTCATACTGGTTCACTAATAATTTTGTAAGAAAACTTGCTCCTCAAAAATAATTCGTATTATCGTATATCAGGCGTTCCGGAGGGGACATACCCCTCCCACCCTCAAAAGATAGAAAAATAAGAAAAAGGAAAAGTGAAAAAAATTGCATTAAAGGCTGCCTATCTTGCGCTTTTGCATATACATTTTTTTTTACCTCACTGCTCACTTCACCCGGGTCAACTTCTAAATTTATTTTCACAACTTTTCAACAGCATTTATCAGCTGGATCCGTACCCGTCTGGAATTGATGGCTACATGGCTACTATGGTATAAACTAACGCTAAATTATAATTATGTGTAGTTTTTATTAACTTATTTTAATAATGTAATAAGTAAAACGCAGTTTCTGAACATTAATCATGGTCTTCCCAGAAGTTAAATTCTGGGTACTCTGCTGCTTACAGACCTACTAATAAAACGATGCAAATTTCCGAAGAAAACTTACAATTTCAATTTCAGTAAATAAATAAATAAACAAATAATAATAAATCATTCTGGTGTTTTTAATTAAGAAATTTAAATGAATGAATTACATTTCTAGTTTTTTTTCATCCCCTTTAAGATTTTTTTTTTCATCCCCTTTAAATGAATGAATTACATTTCTAGTTTTTTTTCATCCCCTTTAATCTTTAACATTATTGCTTTTTTTTTTTTAGAATTGTGTATTTTATATATATATTTTTCACATTTCAATTAAGGATCCCGTGTTGGAACTTGGAAGAAAAGGATGTTTAATTTTTTTAGTGAAGAATGTTCCAAACATATCGCCAGAAATCATAAGTAAGAAAATGAAATCAGTTAGCAGTAGTTCTGTTTTCAACAACTAGTATTATTATAGATGACGGAGTTATATTAACATCATCAAATTTAAAAAAAAAAAAAAAAAAAAATGCATTTTTAATTTTTTTGCATTTCCATTTGGTGTCCTAACACTTATTTAGTTTTCTGCGCTCATAATGAAAAAAAGAAAGGACGACGGAAAAAACTTTTGCGTAGTATATTTATGATAAAATAATAATTAAACATTTAAATTTTGTATGAGCGCCATTACAGAGTTTCTTTAATAGCGTTCCAAAGGGTTGCTGCCTGCTTGGTCGACATCAACAGTTCAACACAGCGCGAATTTTCAAAACTTTTGAATTTGCTACTCGGAATAGACTTTCGCATCTGTTAGGCTACATTGTTGTTCTTCATTGTTAAGATGCAGGAAAAGGATAGAGAGGGAACAAATGCAGAAAAATTTGAGAAGGTGAGAAATAAAATCATAAGTTGATTCAAATAATGCAAAGCAATAGGCTATAGGGCCTATTAGCTACGTCAAACGAATCACGTTTCACACTTTCATCCATGTTAGCCCCAGCTAGTCGGTCTTGTTTCCTTGTCTGCTCTAAACGACTGAAGAGATGTTTTATTGTCAATTTACTAGTCAAAATAAATTGTTAACGAGAAATCATTTTGAAAAGGTCAGATGTAGCCTAGCTAACCTAGGCCTATATATTATATTTTTCAATCTTCATATCTTTATCGCGAAATTTCTTAAATTTGGAAATACGTTTCTATAATAGGCCCTAATAATTATTATTTCATTTATCAAATACAAAATAATGTAGTAATTGACCTTTGTGTGGTATACTTTTCTTCCTGTGTAGGCTATTAATCCTTCTACTAGTCACCTTCAGGGTATGGGAGATGTATATCACACTGTGAGAGAAATATCCAAGAATCTTGAAGATGCCAAGACTGATCTTACCATGAACTTCACTACTGTACCACTCAAAGAAAAGTAAGACCTACCCTATCCCTACGACCAATACAATGTATTGACCCTATACCTTTACCTTCTGTCTCTTGTATGTAGGCTTGTTCATGCTTATGATGAGATGTGTAATGATATAGTTACCAAACTGGATTTAATAACATCAGGAATGGCTGAAGCTGAACTTATTGCTGTTGTATCACAATATATACAATTCACAGATGCAACTATACAAGCACTCACAAAACAGGTAAAAGTACAAAAGATATATAGCTTAAAGTAATATAATAATAATATTTCCAATGAGTGGATGTAATTGTTTTTTCTTGCTTCTGATAATTTGTATACAAAAATTCAAAGAAGCAATGAATCGAATCATCGGTTATTTTATAGAAATTTATTGAAATATTATAATGTTACAAGGTTCTTATAACTAGGTAAATAGTTAAAAACTTTAACATAACGATACAAAATTGCGTATCAGACAAAATTAGAGGAAATTTGACCTTATCGAATTTTAAAATCACAATGCTATTGGGTAATATGTGAAGAAATGCTCTATATTATTAAAGTTATTACATACGAATATATCACACACAGGAGCATGTGATTCGTGTTGAAAGTGCGATGGATCTGTATTTTTATGATTTCCTTTACACAGTGTAGAGCTAATGCGCTTTGCATTATATACGTTCAACAATGTAGTTTTACCTCGACTGTAGTGACTTAAATTATATAGACTAGGCTACAGTGAACATCAGGTACCACGGCTGAAGAGTTTTAAGCTTCTTCCCAAGATCGAGCCTGGGTCTCTTATACCACCTGCAGCGATGTTATGACATTTAAATCTGCTTCCATATTAACCACACGTACTCTTCATAATAGGGAGCTTCAGCTAGAATGTTGATGAAAACTTCTAGCTTCTAGCTTCAAGGATCTGGACCCTATTGACCAGAAAAGACGTCACATCTCCCGAATGTTTACTTCTGGCTTTGAAGTTTTGAACTTCGGGGAACGTTTTTTGTTGACTTCGGGCAAGGAGGCTTTGTTTCGGGTGATTGAAGTAGGCGACGTTCACATTTTAAATTTTCAATAAGGATCCAGGTTTCAGGTCAGTGTTTTAAGTGATGTTTGCGACGTAAATACATCTTTATATTTGCTGAAAGTAATTTATTTGAGGTTTTTCAAATTAACCATAATTAATTCTTTAACTAGTCTATTTAATTCATATAATTTTTGTAGCAGCAGACGATTATGAAATCTGAAATTCGATCCTCTTGAAACTTCAAACTGAAGAGCAGTTTTTGCTTGTGTTGAAGTATGTGACATCGAATAAGTATACGCTTCGCTATTAAACAACAGAGTTTTGGAGAGTGATTGATTTTTGTGACGCTTCTTTCTTCGTGTGAGTAATATATTATTGCATATCATATTCCGATTCAGACAAAACCTTCAAAATGAATTTTCAGTAGCATGGATTCTTACAATACCACAGATCAACAGTACGTAAAGTTCCATTTTTTGCAAGCAAAGCATATATTTAATAGTTGCCCAATTGTAGAAAGAGCACGAACAACTACGATTACCATATTCATTTATCGCTACCTCACGGAGGTTCCAGAACGTCATTTTGTATAGTCACGAGAAATTCATTGTATCACAACTAGGATATTCTCTGTGATATTCCAAGTTTATCTGTATAATTTCCCCATTTAACAGGATCCAAGCGATTTACGTTTCAGTTGTATACAATGAGGTTTTCTCTGGGCATATATCAGAAATATACGGTAGAGTCACAACATTACACAAAGTCTTCTACAGCAATTTTTAATTTTACATTATATTGCATCTCTTTAAAGGCATTGGTTGATTGACCATAACTTTCTCTCGGTTTGCGGAACAAGTTTATAAAATTATAATCCCTTCACCCTAGCCAGCATGGGGCAATGTGTTTCTAAGAACTCCGTTATAAGAGATAAGCTCAAATAGGTAACGTTTATATTTTCCGTAGCAGTTCTAATACAATTCGACCATTTGACTTCCTCCCGTCCCCACCCCCTGGACGGAAAAGGTGCAGGATTATAAATATGTTCCGCAAACTAAAGAGAAAGTTACGGTCAAACAACCAATGCCTTTAAACGTGTATTATCCAGGTTTCCGTACATTTTTGGTAGACCTGTGCATTCTAAACTAGAGGGGTTTACTGTTTATTTATTTATTATAGTCAAGGTATCTGGAAGGAACCAACGTAAAATAGGGAGTGTGGTATATTTTCGATCGGCAGGAAAAAAACTTTACTTACACTTTCAAAGTGATCTGTATTTATACAGATTTCTTTCTTATTCTCTCTCGATGCGTATATTTTTATACATGGGAATCTAATAAGTGGCTACTCGAAAACAACGAATGAAAGTTCAGTAATGAATAATATCACACCATCAAAATGACTATAAACATAGTAGCACTTATCCCCGGATATCATGGCAGAGTTAAATATAGCATTTTTACATAATTATATTTAATTGAATAATTATATAAAATATTGTGTATTAAGTCGCTCTCCCACAACTGGCGATTACTCGCAAAGTATACGCTGACCTAAGTCGCCTAACCCAACCTAACTGATCTAACCTAAACCTAACCTAACCAAAACCGACCCTACCGAAACTAGATTGACATAAGATAAATTTATTAATAAAACCTAACCTGTAAAACTTAACTAAAAGAAAATTTATCCAATAATTAAATAAGGCAAACTCACCAATATAAAAACGCGCCGTAAAAACGTGTATCCTGTATAATTAAAAGTTTGAATTCCCTATACCTTTTTTTGTTCGTTCAGAAAATAAATGTTTTAGCAACATAGACTATTAAAAATAAGTGAAAAAGAATTTTACAACAAAAATTACAAGAAAAAAAGGTTTACCCTAAGCGCGATTCGAACCGCAGACCTCTGGCTTCGCAGTCGCGCTCTCTACCACAGAAGCACCAAGCTCGCCGATAGGTTTTCCGATCTAGTCAGTATACTACTTCGCCATGCTATCTGTTTATACGTAACCTTCATACTCATTCTCCTTGCTATAAGAAAATAGGCAACCAGCTCACCTAAATCAACTCAATATTACTCGATGAGACATATGATGCGAGGGACAAGCGCAGCAACTATTTACTTCTACATACTCGTCGCCTTTGACTTCGTAATTTTACTGACAACGCTGGGTACTGGGTAGAGGCGAGTGGCGATAACGATTAATCACGAGAAGGCGTGTCCCACGACTCGCCGAGAAAGAGCATGTTGCAATAAAAGCTGCGAGCGAGTGAAATTTCCTGCTTGCGATGAATTTTATAAATGGTCTGAAGCTGAGCCCAGTGTATTTGTGACCAACTATCTCACACCATTCTATTTAGGTAAGCTTTAAAACTTTGTAGAAATATCTAGCTACGAGAGAATTTGAATAAATACGAAAGTACTCACCCGCTGGAAGTTATACCCGCACACTATAAACAAGCACTAGGCGCTGTTTTGTGAATGCCCCTTTACCGCAAGTAGCGATCAACGTGTATACTTGCAGGTGATAGCCAGTCGTGGGACAGGAGCTTTATATGCTTTTAATTCGGTTTCCGGACAAACGGCAACATCGCGTGTACCAGTAATATACTATGTGAATAAATAGTATTATTTACACCTTTCACAATCCATGTACATCACTGCATTACTCAAGAAACCGTAAATAATATACTTAAAAAATTAAATACACAGATTTGCCAATCTCTAACTATACGCTTATTGAACTCGACATGTTTCGCAGCACTGTTGCATTAGGATATTTATATTTTTTTCTTATATTGGAACGCATGCAGAAACTTTCATTCTTTTTTCTATGTATATATCCTGAGGATGCAACAAAATCGCGAAACCTGTCTATTTAATAGAAAATTGCTGACAAATTCGTATTTCATTGAATGTGTATATTGCCCGTATATTCAAACTAAAGTGTACTGTACATATTTATGCAAAAAAATGATACAGATGCAACAAGAAGCAGTAGTAGCTATATAATGTATATGCTGCATATTATTTCACAGGTAGTCGAAATTATTGACATCAACGTTATAAAAGCGATAATACGTACACGGTTTTTAATACCCTACTAAGAATAAATTGTGATTCAGTAAGATTCGAATTTCTATCTATCAATTTCCGGTGGTTTGTATATTCATTCCAATTACACAACAAGATTTTTATTACTATTGTATTATACCATCATTATATAATTTACGTCATATGAAGACCTAGTCATAGAATATAAGCTACTTGGGTAATTTTTTTTTTGCATATATCGCATTCTAGGATTCTGCACCTGTGTTCAGTCCGTCAGACGTTCCCTTACATTTCATGTTAGTCTGTTATCCCTAATCACACAGCAGGCTTTAATAACTCTTGATTCTCATCTATACTATTTAAAATTCCTGTAGTTTTTATACGGTTGAATATAGTAACTGTGCCATAATATACCTGGTAAGAACTGAAGACGGGAAAGTTTGTATTGGCGCACGCTCAATATTCAAAATTGCTTTGTTAGGAGAACATAATCGTCACCTTAGAACCAGAAGGTCGTAAGTAAGATTTTTGTCAAAATCGAGTTAGTACGATTTTCAGATTGCATTTTACAAGTACTTCGTGATGTAAGAATGTTATACGAAAATATCAATGCACTCGGGTACTGCATGGGATATTTAATTGGGCTTATGTCATTTAGTTGATTTCCCTTATAGCCAGAAGGTCGTAAGTGCACTTACTTATGATAAAGCTAAATGTTACTTACGACCTTCTAGCTCTAAGGTGACGAACTACTCTATCAATGCACACATTGCATCAAATATTAATGGTCTTAGAGTACGACCATAAATATACATATTAAACATGCAAATGCATTATCGTTGTGCATATTGCCCGACTAAGAATAAAATAAAGTAGCACAGCTATTCCATGCATTTTAATCAACTTAGATCATGCATTGATCATTATTTGCTATTTCCCTTTAAAACTGTTAGTTTCTTAATTAATTGATACTCTACATTGCATAATAGTAAGATCCTAAGACATCTACTCATTACAGCTCATATTATTTATCACTAAAGCAGCTCATCATACAAAAAATATTAGTGCTTTGCATTACCGTGTCGGTGGTAGTAAGATATCCACATACAAATTTAGCAACTTATAAGACCATTTTGATTGTGGAAAATGGTGATAGATGGGGGAAAATTTGGCACAAGCAATTTTAAAAACACAACTAGTAGAAACTGAATATGTTGATTCTAAATTTGTGTTGTGTTGACTAGGCAACATTAGGATGTTACTGAGTCAGCAGTCTCTACATCACACATGACTCAAGTCAGGCGCGGATCCAGACAGCGCTGACGGGGGGGGCGAACCTGTAAAGGCGGTGAAGTCGAAGACCGATTTCGGCGAAGGCGAAAAAAATTTTGACGTTTTTTAACGGTTTTGGGGCAAAAATACGGTATTTTATCTGTATTTTGAGGATTTTATATGTATTTTGTTTATGTTGAAGACCAAATTCGCCGAAGGCGAAAATTTTTTTACGTTTTTTGGGCAAAATTAAGCTATTTTATCTGAATTTTTAGAAAAAAATTCGATTTTTTTTAAAAAAATTTTTTATTTTTCTCTTTTTCTTTCTCATTTTTTCCTTTCGGGGGGGGCGACCGCCACCCCCGCCCCCCCCTGTATCCGCGCCTGCAAAAATTACATTTCTGACAACGTATGTTCGTATTATTGGTGAATTTTTTTGCGATTTCATTGAAAACAGACATGAAAATCTATTATTGTATTTTATTACAAAATTAACAAAATTAGTTAACAAAAGCATAATATTCCCAATATTATTTCTATTTTACCATGAAATTAGTGTAAAATCGGCAAAAATGAGATCTGGCACACCATTTTTCAATCTGGTACATTTTTTTCATTATATTTGGTACAATTTGAGAATACCCTTGGAACAACACTGCCAGGCAGTTGGTTGCTGGTCGATTATGAATAAGAATCACCAACTCTTCACTAAGCCGATACTCAATCGGTATCATTTGGGCTTCGCGGGACTGTTATTCTAGACGTTATGAATAAGAACGGATTTTTCATCGGACCACATTGCAAGGATTCCCGTTGGTTTAGGATGGATCGTCGTTTTTCCTACGTGTTATAGCTGCTTAAGGTTCAGATACTGGATATGGAGGAGTCGTGCGGAAGTGCTTCATAAGAAGATAAAAACGACGGGATAAACGAATTGTAGATAATATAGTCCAAGGCTCGGTTATTGGGCCACTTCTCTTTAATATTTATTTTACGGAACTTTCAACTCTGCTATCATCTTCAGTACCTTTATTTTTTGCGGATGACTTAAAACTATTTAAGGTGACTTAATCAAAAACTGACCAAGAAGACTTACAAAATGACTTAACATCTCACAATGGTCCACAGAAAATAGCATGCCTTTAAACGTTAATAAATGCACTTACATGTCATTCTCAAGTAAAAAGGAGATTTTGGAATTTAATGATATTATCAATGACGGACAACTATGTACATGAAAACAACACAAAGACTTACGGGTACTCTTCAGCTCTAATTTTGGATTTGATTCTCACTTACGAGTTAGTAACAACAGTAAGTAAAGCATCCAAAATACTATAGGTTTTCTTAAAAGAACTACTGTTAGTGTACAATATTATTTACAAATTTAGGGACATTTAAACGCTTTATTTAGCACGCGTGAGAACACATTCTGATGTATGCTTTGTCAATTTGGTACCCACTAACCACAAGCGGTCAAAATGAACCAGTGCTGTACCGTGGTACGTCGGGTTGTAAACTACATGTATATGATAAAAGTGGGAGCAGTGATGGTATGTGGATATTCCCGACGGGAGTGCAAATGACGCCCGATGTGCTGTAGAGACGTGGAGTACGCTATACATTAATGTTTCACAACGCTTACTTTTTAATATTGAATAACTGCATACCGACTATTATTAACGTGGAAGCACTAAAGCAGACCAGCAGCAACTTCCGACGGTCGGAAGCATGAGAAGTGTGCAAAAGTTGCAGTTTTAATCAGTTTTATTTCAGTTTTTCAATTTCCTTCTTAGATTTTTCATTCCCTTTCTCGACGAGAATAAATATTATTGTGTACCAAGCATTAATAAGACGAATAAAGGAGATCCACCAACTGGGGAGGGCGGAAGCATGATAAATAAGGGAAGCCCTGGGAAACTATGCCCGAACGATAAGTTGTCATTATAAAACGTGCAGTTTTAATGATTTTTTTTTTCAATTTTCCGTTTGCTTAAACGATGAAAATAAAAGAAAATGTCCGACGGGGGAGGGGGCCCCACGAATTGTCCGACGGAAGGCTGTTGTCCCCCTGTAGCGCCACCCTTGCTCCTGAGAAAGATAAACTAAAAGATTCCAAGTTCTTCCAATGAGATCAATATAAACAATACTTCAAGTTGCAATAACAGACATTTTACATTTACGTAGGTAGAAATCCTTGGAATAATAAAAATGTTATACTTTTGGGTAGTCCCATTCAATAATGGACATAACACTTTTAGGTATAGTCGCAATAATAGACAAGTACCAAAGTGTTACACATTGAATTGTTTTCGTAATAAAATGAAATCACAATACACCACAGTGGCGTACACAGGAGACAGGATGGTGTCACTAGGGGATTTGAACCCCCATTTTAGGTTGACATTATGTATATAATAAGAGTAAGACTGAACAGATCAAAATATACTAATTTTGGACTTCTTAACAAAAGAGTGAAAACGTCTACAACATCGCAACATGCATATTTCATTCTATTGTAGATTTCAATCTACAGATTATAGACGCCATACAAAAAACGTATTAATTCTGGGTATAATTTTTTGTTGTTTTATTTCTATTTCATGTTAAGTATAGATATTGTCATTATGAAGCACGATAAATGAATCTCCAGGTTTATCAAATTTGGAAGGCCATATGTAAGGAAGGGTTAAGAATTAAGCTCATCTCTTGACAGAAAATGAACTTGTAAATTTCGGAAATTTGGGTTTTGACACTTTTTTTCACATTCGCCCCCTTTCACAAATCTTACATATGCCACTGTGATACGACATTAAAATGTGTTTAAGTATTCTGAGTTACCATGTATCATTAATTTCGTACTAATTGAATTTATTTAAAAAATAAAGTTAAACCGGTTTACCTTAATATTATTATAACTATATACATATACCTCCTGCTGCTTTCCACTTTGCGGCCATTAAATGTAAAACATGGACCCATGTCAGTATTCCTGATTCTGAACAAATCTGAGCATTTTTTCAATCTACTGAGCCATTTGCATTGAAGAAATGTTTCTTTGAGACTTGGAAGTACCTGAAAAAGTAAAATACCTGTATATCTGATTGCGGCAACAGCAAAGTCACCAAATTCGCGCGGAGGCAGAAACGAAAGATACACATCTTTTTTGACTCTACCACTCGAGGTGTGACGCCTACTTTCCAAAATACCACTGCTGTCAATCACGTCTACGGCGGACGTAAAGTTGAAGAATTTGAAAACATAGTCTACTATTATCTCAAAATAAAAACTTTATTAAGGACACTGTAGTTATATTAAACGCGGGATTAAACAATGTGCTCAATGGTGATTCTCCTTTAACAACTGTAAAAAACTTAGCATCAATAATTGAAACCTGTAAATCTCAATCTCCAACAACAACAGTTGCCGTGTGTGGAATTATTGGAACTGGCCGGAATTATAAAATTATCGCTGCAACGAATCGTTTATATAAGCAGTACTGTACTAATAATGATGTAGACTTTATAGATTTCGCTTCCGTTTTACATTCATCAATTCACTTCAAAAAAGAAAATATCTATCTAAACGAATATGGTGCGCAAATTTACTCGAATATCTTAAGTTCGTTTTTTCTTCAACGAAACAAGTTGATAATGGTTGTGGATCAAAATAGTACGAACATTGACCGTGAATTTTGTAAAGACGTTGTATCAGAATCTCATAATATTCAGGCCTCATCATCTTTTTTAGGTCAACATTAATTCACAGTAATATTGTTGCACAAGCATGCTGTAAGATCAAAAACTGAATCAAACATATCCCTCTATTATCAAAATTGTCGCAGTTTAATGAATAAAATAAGTACTCTGCATACATTATTACTGAGTCAAGATTTTGATATTGTATGTTTAACAGAAACTTGGTTAACGCCTGATGTATTTAACACAGAGTTGATTCCAATTCCTCGCTCCTACTGTTTTCACAGATTAGATAGAAACGATGCAATCGGCATTAATAAAAGAGGAGGCGGGGTTGCAATTTTTGTTAGAAATTCATTTATTACAATGCATGTTGATTTTCCAAATAGTAATAATTTAGAACTTGTTGCTATTAAAATAATGAACATTGCAAAAGACTTAAATTTGATAATTATAAATGTTTATTTGCCTCCCCCTATTTCTACTCAAACTTTAATAGACATGTTTTCGACTATTGAGTATATTTCAGACAATTATGTTGATAATCGTTCAATACTCACAGTAATCGGCGATTTTAATTTATCAAATATATCATGGGAGAAATCAATTGATGACCCCCATTCACATCCAAGCCCTTATATTAATGCGGATAATAGTACATCAAGAATGTTTTTAGATAAATATAATGACCATGATTTTTTCCAGGTTGTCGACAGACCTTCATGCAATGAACATTTTTTGGACTTGATTTTTTTTGATAAGCCCATTAGTAGTTACTCTTGCATTTGCGAACCAATATCGAGTCATAATTTCAGTTCCGATCATAAAGCACTCGAATTATATTTCAACTATGTACCTATTGATGTAATATATTCACATGTTTCAACAGAAATGCTTCCCATGGAACCTAAATATAAGTGGACTAAAGCCAACTGGGAGCAAATTGCTAACGAACTAAATTCAATTCTGCCGTCGCTAAAAATCTTAGAGAATCTTACAGATTGTTTTGATTCCTTTTACGAACAATTGAACAAAATAATCAAACGTAATGTACCACTTGTAACAAACTCGTCTGAAAACTTTCCACCATGGTTTAATGCTGCTACCAAACGAGCGTTTCGACAGAAGAGCAAAGCTAGGAACAAGTATTTAAAATTTAAAAACTCTCAAAATTATAAAACTTTCTCGGATTGTAGAAAAGTTCTACAAAAGGAGATTGATATAGCACGCTTTCAGCACAAGCAAAATATTGAATCTAAATTACAGGCCGATCCTAAGCTCTTCTGGAAATATTTCAATGCAGCATCGAAACGTGGTGATGAGTTTGGCATAAAGTTAAAATTGAATGACGAGATCGTCGATAAAGACATTGATCTTGCCTTACACTTTAGTGAGTACTTCAAATCTTTATGTCAACCACCCGCGGTTACTCATTACCCCCCTTTTGAAACTACAACAACCACTAAAATATGTACATTCGAAATCACACTTCCACAAGTTCAAAATATTTTGAAAAATTTTGAAGCAAATTTATCCTCTGGCGCTGATAAAATTCCAAGTCTTTTCTTAAATCGAATGTACATACAATTGACTCCAATATTACACTTTCTATTTAATAAAATACTGATGGATGGTACCTTTCCAGAAATGTGGGTAACTTCAATCATCACGCCTATTCTTAAAAAAGGTGACAAGCATGAAATAACTAACTATAGAGGAATTCATAACATCTGTAATTTTGCAAAAGCTTTCGAAAAACGTATCAAAGAAATTATTTTAGAATTTACATTACCACACATTAGTGACAATCAACACGGATATATGCCAGGTAGATCTACTGAAACTAACTTAGCGATTCTAACATCTTTTTTATCCGAATGTCTAAATAAAAATCTTACTGCTGACATTGTGTATACCGACTTTTCTAAAGCTTTTGACAGCGTAAATCACAAATTATTATTGTATAAGTTAGAAAAATTTGGAATCGAAGGGAAGGTTTTGAAACTGTTAGAATCGTATTTACTGAATCGAAAACAAATTGTAAGGATTAATTCAACTTGTTCGTCTCCTGTGCCCACCACTTCCGGTGTAGCACAGGGATCTGTAGTGGGGCCCTTTTTATTCGTATTATTCATGGACGACTTATTCACTAAATTAAAGTACGTGAAATCATTAGGTTATGCTGATGACTGCAAGCTTTTCAATAGCATAGTTTCTGATGAAGATGTATGCAATTTCCAAACTGACTTAGATACACTATTCTCATGGTGTACAGACTGGAAATTGGATCTCAACATCAAGAAATGTATGCACTTAACAGTTCATGCTCCATCAAAACAATTCCAGCAGCGAAGCCTATTTCTAAATAATTGTCCAATTCAAGTCGTTCCCGAAGTGGCCGACTTAGGTGTCATAATTCAAAATAATTTAAAATTTGACAGTCATGTTAACACTATTTTAAAGAAAGCCAATAGGTGTCTCGGGATGATAATTCGTTCCACTGATTCGATCACCGACATTGCAACTTTAAAAGTTCTTTACACAGCACTTGTGCGTTCTCATATTACATATTGCATCAATATTTGGTATCCCTCACAAAAATATTTACAAGACAGAATTAAACAGGTACAGGTTCGCTTCATAAAACATTTATGTTATAAATTTAAAATAACATTTCATCGACATCTGATCGATGAAATATGTGTTTCAATCGATCTAATTTCTATAAATGAATGTTATGAAATGTCAT
>JAQFYR010000091.1:0-16911 GCA_034694985.1 Campodea silvestrii
AACACACTAACTTATCTCACTAATAATACTGTGTCGTCAGATGCGTGAATATACGAAACTTAATAGTACATACCGTGCATGAAACTGCTAGAAATATAAAAAAATAATAATAAAAAAAACATTAATGAAAATACCTTGCCCCCTTGTCGGAAATCTTGGTCCTCTCGTCGCCATCGTCGGCCGAACCTCTATAGCGCCACCCCTGTCGACCAGATAACATATGACTTTGAGGTTGGACCATCGACGTTATACCTTAGACCTTGCACGTTCGGCACATACAATTGAAGCGACTATTCTGGTCCATCATACTTTTATGCTTTTAAATAGTCTGCTTTAAAAATACATTAAGAACAGTGTTATATTAATTGGTAAGTTACAATAATAAATTGAATTTTAATATTGATAATGCAATTCTATTTATATTATTTATTTGTTCTATCCTTAGTTTATCCCTGAAGATGCCCGAAGAGCGAAACTTGTCGATTTAAAATAAAATTACAGAGCACAGCTAACCAGTGTATTATTTCATAATAGTAGGCCTGCCATCAGTATTTTGTTGTTGTTCTTCTTATAATGTTGTAATTACTTTTTCTGCTAGAAAATCGATAGGTTTGTGGAAATGAGGAACGATTTAGTGAATTTCACAAACTTGCGAATAAAAAACACTTACACTCTCTGTTGATTAATAAATTGCTTAATTTTTAATTTCCCTTTCAGAAGCAGCTTTTTTTATTTTACGAGGACGAAATTTTATCCCGTTGTTATAATGGAATGCAATTATTTATAACAGATAACGACCAAATAATTCGTTCCCTGAGAGAAGCAAGTAGGCTATAGTCAGATCGATATGAGCTGCAGTATATTATTATCTGTAAATTTGTTTCGAAATAATAATTCATTTTGAAAAAAAAAAAAAAAAAAATCCCAGGAGCATAATTAAGAATCGAACTTTTAATACGTGGAAAAAGGGGAAATCATGGAATCATATAAATAATTATTGTGAAAGATATAAATTTATGTATTTAAAAATACATGTGGAAAAAGGGGAAATGAAACCAAAGATAATCTTATATATATATCTGTATAAAAATTGACCTGACATAATGGCAAAAATTTTAGGCTATGTAATATCTATAATTTCATTTTATCCTGAAACATATTGATTGTTATGAAATGACTTACTTTTAATATCAGTATTAATATATCATTATATTTACTTTCATTTTTAGATGGACATGATTTATTTAAACACGGAATCATTAAGTTTGATGTACCAATGCACAGAATATATGCTTCATTTCAAACGACTTTGAATAGTTATCACCAGTGGGTGGTGGAAATAAACGTACAGCCACTTCAGTTAGCAGAGGCTGGTTTTTATTATGCAAGTAAGTACTTTCTATTTGTCTTGAACAACGTTTAGGGTCATAAGAGTTTTGGTTACGTGACAAATGAATATAAACGAGGGGAAAATGCCATCTGCAAACTCAGATTTTGCTAACTTTTTCAATAAAATATAGATTTTTTTATGATATATAAATTAAGGAAATTGTATAAGTTTGTATAATAACTGAAATAATAATAGTGGTGGGATCAGACGCCTCTTTACATTACAATTTGCCGTTTTTGTTAAAAGTAGATGTCCCTATAAACACTGTAAATAGTGTTTATGGTATGTATCTTGGTATTATTTATTAAAAATTCTTTAATCACTACTTTATTAAGAGAGGCATCTGAATTCACCAGCAATAGTCCCATTTCGATCACTATTGGACTTGGAATCGTCTCGAAAAGGCGCATCTGATGGGATCCAAAATAACAATCCTCGTTTGGCTATAGCCCATAGACCTCGCGAGGGATTCCCTCACGAGGGTGAACCTCGCCCTCTTTCGCCCTCGCCCTCAATTTTTTGAGGTGAGGAGCGAGGAGGGCATCCCTCTTCATCAAGAGAAGAAGGGAGGGTGAGGAGAGGGCTGCCCACACCTTCAAAAATGAGTGAGGGGCAATGTGAGGTCGATGTATTAAAATATGGAGAGGAGGGAGGGTGAGGGAGATCAACCATATCCTTAACGTTATCAAGTCTATTTTTCACCGAGATTCAATCAGAGTTATAAATTTTGTTATCTAGCAGTTTCTGCATGTTATTTTGTTACTGTTTTTTGAAAATTGAAATTGAAATTTGAAAATAGAAAAAAATGGTTTGAAAATTAAAAAAATGGTTTGAAAATAGAAAAAGAGGTCGAACCTCACCCTCATTTATCCTCACCCTCAGTTGGGAGAGGTGAGGTGTGGTGAGGGTACTCCTTGTCATCAAGTCAAGAGGGGAGGGCGAGGTGAGGGGAATACTCGACCTCAATACATGATGTGAGGGTGAAGAGAGGGTTAAAAGGTAAAAGAGGACATTGAGGGAGGTATGATGGATGGCGAGCAAGACCTCAGTGTGTGAGGAGAGGGTGAGGGGAGGTTCAACATAAACTCGCACCTCTGATCTACGGCATATTTTATCACTTTGTCACATGATATGAATGTGGGACGTTTTTGAGAAAATGGCGGCCTTGCTGACATTTTGCAGAAAATATCATTTTCCTAAGAAACTTATGTTTACGACGGTCGTTAGGAATACAAAAATTGTTCAGCATAAAACATTAAACTGTTCGGCATAAAATGAAAATGGAGTCGAGGGAGCGCCTATTGTCCCCCATGCAACCTTGATTTTGCTGGCGTTCTTGGTGGTCACATAGTCCGTGTAATGTTTAACCCGGACAAGGCACAAGGGTATATATAGGAGTAAACATTTCCAAACAAACAGGCTTCATTAAATTGATAACAAAGCATATAATTATATATATTCAAATGTTTACAATTTAGTATAGTTCTAATGTCTTGATAACATTCCACATTAAAACTTTCAGAAAAACCTACCTCACACTAATAATTCCACAAAGACTCTGGAAGAATTAGGAAAACTCCTTGATGTGTTTGAAAATGATATTCCAGGAATTGAGACAATCCTTACAGAATGTAATGAAGCATCACAACAATTAAAGAAGAACGATCATCTGGAATGCGGTTTCATCGGTAAAGTTCACTATAATTTAAATTTATAACAACATTGTATTCGATTCAGGGATAGGGGAACTACGAAATTATTTTATAACAATTATTGCTGACAACATTTTGATTGAACCATTCATCTTAAATACAATTAATTTTAGTGTTTAAAACGAGGTCTTTATCGAAATACTTACCCATTAGTATTAAAGCACTGCAACCTGGTGACATTGCAACAAATTATGTTCAAATAATATATGCTTGATTATTCGAATATCTCCTTAATATTATTATCTGACTGCCTGCATCACAATTCACAAGAAAGTGTTGTTCATCATTTGATTTTGTTAAATACACATGGTTTTTACATAGTGATACATGTTGAAACGAAATTGCGTGAACTTCGCTTGAATTGTGTGCAGTATAAATGACTTCTTAATAGAAAAGTTGTGATGACGAAAAAAAAAAAAAAAAAAAAAAAAAAAAAAAAAAAAAAAAAAAAAAAAAAAACGTATAATTATTGACTCCAACAAACATAGTTAATTTTATTTCATTTCGATTTTATCTATTACTTTTTTGACGGTGCTGTGGTATATGTAAGTAGGGCAGAATGATGTTGTTGCACTTTCAAATGTATTGTGATACTTGACTGCTGAAAATAATTAAGTAAATAGTCATTTCAGCAGTAATTTGGATATTGTCGTATTAGAGTTTGCGACAAAAACGTAACTATTGACAATTCTTTTCTGTATGTGATAACTATGATTTATATACATGTTTTCTATTTGCCAGGTTGTAGGAAAGATGAACTTAACGAAGAATGGAAGAGATTTGAAGAGGAAATGAAAAAGTTTAAAGAAGAACTTCGTGATTCTTTTGATATTTTACTAAAAATAGAATTACTTGGAGTCATTAGTTTGATTGAAAAGGAACAGACACACATCCTAGCAAATGTACTTGTAAGTAATATTGAACTAATAACAAATAGAGAAAAAGGAATTCTCAAAATATATAAATAAAATATTATTGTTTGTAATTGGATGAATCATGTGTATGGGAAACTTTTTATGTAAAACTAAGTTTAGTACTGTTTACCATCATGTCCTATAATTATGTGTTTGTGATGACAGTCAGGGTATTGTGTTAAATAATGGATTTAAATGATATTCTTTCAATTTATTTACTAGTCTACTGCTGTCACACATGTTTTCATGGGCGTCCGGAGGGTGGGCAAGGCGCTTCTAAAATATTACGCTTCTAAAATATACACGAAAAACTGAAAGATTAATATGCCAAACGTGTAAAAGAAAATCATATTTTGGTAGAAACGACAACAAAGAAAACCTTAACAAACTACACGTTTTGTCGTAAAAATTGCAAAAAAAAATAATTCTTTCGTCGCTTTACGCGGCGCTCTAAAGATCTCCGAATTCTCACTCAGAAGCCCCTTGCCCTACCCTGAATTCTTTTCTACGGACACTCATACAAGTTTCAATGAAGTTAAAGCACATTTACAATTATTAGAAACTAACCCAAGTTAGCAATTTATTGAATTTATATTCAATCGCATTATATTTTTTAAGTCAATGAAAAATTGTGATTTTCTTCTCCATCGAGCAAAAACAGAGCGAAAACAATAATGCTCTGAAGATGAATACTATAGTCATTCCGAAACTGCTCTCAGCAACAGAAAAATCAATACGCAGGAGAAAAATCTTGAATATTCTTATCATTAGCTGAAACATATGACAACACCTTTTGTCAAAGTAAAACTTTCATTACTTTCTATTTCAAACTAGAACCACTACTACAACATTTTCTGTATAACTGAATCATGCATGCCCAATATAATTGTTTCATCACTGAAAACGTTATTGGACGTTGATATTACACACGTGAACCTTATAAAATTAAGTTATGAATCCGTAACTATTTGTTCATCAATTATGGAAAGACGTTTCCCCAATTACCTATTACCTTTCTGTTGAAAATAGAGGCCAAATCTTTGATAATATACTTTAGTTTATTTTTTTAAAAAACACAACCACATGAAACCATGTGGTTGTGTTTTTAAAACAAAAAAAAATAATAAATAAATAAACTTAAAGTATATTATCAAAGATTTGACCTCTATTTTCAACAGAATTACGTTATCTTTGATTTATCCTTTCTACATTGATACCTATTACCTTTTTGTTGAATGTTTCTAATACCAGGAAATGTATTTTCTTTGTAATTTTCCCATCACGTCAAAATTATCAATACCCACTCCATTATCAGCATTCTCTTTTATTCCATCCCTTATCAGTAAATAATGGTACATCATCAAAAGATTTACCAAGCCATATATCTTTACGTTTAACTCTGGACAGGTCAATAGAAAGGAATGCATACTTGAAGTAATGAAAAGTTTGGAAGTTATTTCAATTATTAGGTGAACTGTTTCACTATGATGTTGACATGGTTGTACTTTGAAATTATCTGACTTAACGGTTCAGATCCGACACATTTGAATCGTAGCATATAGCGGTATGAAATATACAATCGTCTAACGTAAATATCCTTTATTTCAGAATCATCAAAATATCCTTCAACTTATAGGAGAACGGAAAAAGCTAAAACTTACAGCAGCTTCAGTAAAATCAAAGCAGGAAACTTTGGTGAAATCCAAGATAACACACATTAAACTTTGGAGGGACAAACTGGCCACAAACAAAATGAGTGTTTCGAAAAATGTGGATTCAATGTTCCAAAGCATCAACAGAAATGCATGGGAATCATTTGATAGCAAAATGCACGAAAAAGGTATATTATGCACACCCACACTGCGGGCTGTTAATGATATTGATGTTTGTTTATATTCCAAAATGTCGATTAATTATTCATAGTGATAAGAGGAAACAACGTTGACAATTTTAAGTATGAGTTATTTTCTGAATATATGATTATTTAATTTTATTTTGAAATCAAGCTTGATTCAAGTATGTGCTTCGTGTTGTATATCAATTCGTCCCAAATATCTGACAGACTATTCCGTCCTTTCAATTTATTTACTCTTTGCGTCAGAATGTGTTCATAATTTTCTTTTTAAAACCAGTGATTTTGCTTTAACAGAGTAGCATTTGATGTACTGCTTCTACAAACCACTTTTAATGTGCATGAAACATCAGTACAATTATACAAAAAGCACATTATTCATGGTGTTCAGAAAATATTAGTGAAAAAATGGTAAATTTGAGCAACTAGAAATTCTTAGAAACAATACTATAATTCATGTACGCAAAATTAATTGGTATCGTTGCTGTGCATTAAATAATATTACTTTATGCCAAAGGACAATGATCCACTGACAGGGATCGAACCTGGAACATGCAGATTACGAGTCGATTTTTTTAACCAATCGGCCGCAATCAAATTAGGATTTTTCTTTGCCTTAGACTTTCATAACCACATTCTTAGAAGCAACATTTATTGGACATTCTTGTCATTTCCAATGGTGTTGCAGGTATTATAGTTTGGAGAAAAAATGAGGAAAAAATATAATTCCACTGTAGTTGTTTGATTAATAGCAACTGACGCATCAACCGGAATGTGCTAGGTTCACTTTCCAGCAAATAGATTAATTAATTTCTCTTAAATTATTTTTTAATGGATTTGTACTGTACGTTGTAGACATCATTATTGAATAAATAATAATAATAATACAATGAGGTAGTGTTGATACTTTTTTACCCTGCAATATAATTTATATCATATTTCATATACTTTCTATAAACCAAAATTTGAGTAGGCCTACACGGAAGTCACAACTGAGATTGAATTGTCTGGGTTATAAATGTATCAATGTTTTGGAGAAGATAAAAGCCAAAGTAGAGAGAAGCATTATAGTACCAGTCACCATGGTGGAATCAGAAATGTAATGCAGGATACAGTGCAGTTATTTGGTAGTGGGCTGCCAAGTTGCTTTGCTCAACTCTAATGACCGCACTCCCTTTTATTAGTACATAAAGCTGGCATGACTCCAAGGAGTTGCTGGATTGATAATATTTTGCAGTGCATGCCTAGCTAACTGTATATCTCTATTAGCTTATCCAACAGCTTCACTAACACTGTACTTCTTCTACCATTGGGCCCAATCAGAGTGGAAAATGTCTTCCATAGTTACGAGCTGCAATTGTGTAAATCAATTGTAAGTGCCAACTTATCAGCCATTTTAATATATTTTCCATTTAGCTGCTGAAATGTGGAATGAAATCTGCAGACAATGGAATAAGAAAACTGATGAACTCACCCTTTGTTTTGAACGGTGTGAGAATTTAATGAAAGTCACGAAATTTACTTGGGTAAGTGATTTGATGACAATTTGAAATAGTGACTGATAATAGTAACAACAGGTTTTTCAAGAAGTGGAACATATAGAAATGCGACTTTTGGAATGAAATAATCATTCTCAATTTGGGAGGTGGATGAGTAACACATTACCGAACTAAAAACTTTTACAAACACGTTAAGCAGTGTACCACTCATATTAATACTGTCATCACATTTACCTCATTTAATCATTTGGTTTA
This sequence comes from Campodea silvestrii, assembly GCA_034694985.1. NCBI lineage: Eukaryota > Metazoa > Arthropoda > Diplura > Rhabdura > Campodeidae > Campodea > Campodea silvestrii. The sequence goes on from JAQFYR010000091.1 coordinate 7,623, forward strand.
TTGCAACAAAACAGTATTGTTACTTGCATCTCACATTTTGAAACACACAATGCAAAACCATAACATGCTGAATCCAAAAATAATATGGCAAAACAGTTTGTTTCCCATTCTATATTTTCGAGTGACATGAATTAATATATACCATGCCTATATTATGTGATATAGGCATGTTATATGTTATGGCTGTACTGATTATTAAAGGGTAAAAGCACTATCGATATTGAATATCACATTCCTCATCCAAAAGTGAATTTCTTTTTGAATTCCCTTAAATCGAATTCGTAAACCAATTTGTTGCATACGGGTTTGGTACATTTCGCCGACTCCCATTTCACCGACAGCCGTTTTGCCGACTGGTCATTTTGCCGACGAACCTTTTTGCCGACTGGTCATTTTGCCTACAATCCTTATCGCCGACTCCCCGTTTTGCCAACAAACCATATTGCCGACTGCTTATTTCGCCGACAGATGAGAGCTATTTTTTATTTTTTTTTAAAGAAAATCCTCAATATTTTATTGTCGATATTTTATATTGATATTGTTCGAGTAATTAAGTCGTCGTTTTGGTTCATACGTATTTTGGCGGAATTTTAAAAATGTCTACGTTGTCATTTAAAGAAAAAAACAATTATTCCACTACTCTGTTTTAAAAATGTATAAGTTGAAATTTACAAAAAAAAATCATTCCAGTACTAACTTTTTGTTTTGCTGGCAACCTTGATAAAGGCTACAGTATATATCACCGTTCTTCTATAGGAGTATTATCAACAACACTCTATTAAATCAAATGCCACTTTAAAGGTGCTGCAATCACAAAACAGCATGTTGCAATAAAAGCTGAGAGCGAGTGAAATTTTCTACTTTCGATTAATTTGAAAAATGGCCTGAAGCTGCGCCCAGTGTGTTTATGAACAATTTTAAACTGTGCAAACATGTACCTTTCATACCATTCTATTGAGGTAAGTTTCAAAGAAGTTATACTCGCACACTATTAACAAGCACTACACTCTGTTTTGTGAATACACCGTAACGGTATATAGTTGATACGGTATATAGTTGATAATAATATTACAGTATACTCGTTCGTATTCCGTACATTTGTAAAAGAAAAATAATTGTATATTGAGCAAGGTATAAAATAATTCCTGTCGGCGATATGTCTTGTCGATGAAATGTCCTGTCGGCAATTTGGCTGTCGGCAATATGGGTTTCGGCGAAGTGGGTGTCGGCGATATGGGTAGCTCCCGTTGCAAACAGCTTAATCTGTAATAATCACTTGACATTTTCATGAATATGCACAACATCTAGTGCTTTTTTATTGATTGTTACCTTCTGATTTCTATTCATTTTCTTAGAGTTTGGAATCAGTCAAAAAGCTTAAAGATGCGCTAACATTAGCTGAAACAGGATTTGAATCCCATCAAGATGAACTCCGTCATGTTGTCAAGGAGTTTCAGGAATTAGAAGAAACAGGAACCAATGAAATGATTCATAAATATGATGACGTTGTGAAAAAATACGAAAGTTGCAAAGACGAGATTAGCAGAAGGAAACATCATCTTACTTCTTTGTACGAATTAATAAAACGGGCTACAAGAGAAACACAATGGATGGGTAGCGAGGCAGAGTTTATTTCTAACATCACTTGTGAAGAACGTGTTGATATTGAAGAAGAACTTATGCAACTTAAATCCAAAATGGAAATTATACAGAATCATACGAGGGCCATTGAGGGGATTTCGAAGGATGGGAAATTGCTGAATGGGAGATGTAGTTTTGCTTCTGATGAAATTGATAGAAATATCCGTCAATTAGAAACTTCCTTTCAATCGTTAAAAAGTAAAGCAAATCAAAAGAAGAAGGAACTTGAATGTTCAGTAATGGTAAGTTGTATATATAAATGAGAAGTTGAAATAAGGTGGTGCAGAATTATAGCTTTAATGAGGGATATTGGTCGGAAACTTAACATGTAAATTTTCCTTCTTGCTAAATTTTTACCTTAACTGTGAACATAGGTCTAACAATCATGTTACGCCATGGGTATAAATTCCTATAATTAAATAACAGTTAATATTAACAATACCATCAGTTTAAATTTAGTTTATCTAATATATCCCGATAAAAATAGTGTAGTATTATACACGGGACCAGTGATGCTGCTGGACACAAAATTTTAATCTCATAAACGAGTGTTTGGTATGTCGTGCCCTCATGCAGGATTATTCATGTTACTTTTAGTACTAACTGTATAATTATACAGAAAGTGTTTCCAACGGCACAACTGGTACTATACATGTCTCACGTGTATCAAATGCCCGGATTACCTTACAAAGTCTTGTATCAAATGGTACTTTCAATCTCGAGAATCTGTTATTTCCAACAATCCTCTTAAATACTATTTTAAACTGGGTAAACCACCCATTAGGTTTATATATTTACATTGTAAATTTTTGCACTAATTATCAGAGGAATATAGGATCCAGTAGCCAAGTGTATTTTTTTTGTAGTTCCCAAACATCTGAACATAAAGTTCATTAGACACACAGCACAAACCAGAAATGAAAATTAATATAGTTTGAGCACAGAAGAAAATAATACAGTCTTGTGACAAATCTATATGAACTTTTTGGAAAGTTGTACATATCGACTTGTTGCATTAACAGAACAGTACAGAGATGGAACGTTACTTTGCCCCATATCTGTTCACGTAGATTCTGAAAGAAAGGACAAACTCTAAGAAAGTGATCAGGGGTTTCTCTTGCTGCTCCACAATGGGGACAAGAAGGGGAAGGGGACAAGCCAATTTTAAAACCATGTGATGCTAGACGACAATGTCCGAGACGTAAGCGGGAAAGAACTACTTGAGATTTTCTATTAAGAGAGAAGGTTAGTGTGAAGTTATAGTCGCAGTGCGTGAACTTTTTCTGTTAGAAGCGACATAAAGTATTTGCATCATCACATACTTCGTTGTTTACAGCGCACTTTACTGCACGTTGAACGTGGGAATGTCAAGTTGGTAAATATGAACGACTGCTCTTCAACTGCGTATATATATGGTATATCTTTTTTGTAATTTACTTATCTGGGAATTTTGGCAACTTCTCTAATTTATTATACATAAAATATTTATTTATCTGAGGACTTAAATTATTTGATAAAAAATTTAAAGCTGTTAATATTGACCTTAGAAGTTTTTATAGAAACAATACAAGATAAAAAATGATTTAATTTATTCTCACTAACTTGCCAATTAATTCAAAACAAAGTTCATCCAAGTACGGTATTTGAAAAGTTATATAATTCCTGATTAAGCTTTGTTCACGTTTATGCTACATGTGATCTGATGCTCTTTGATGTTGTATGCAGTACTTCATAAACAAGAGTTAATGTCAAAACATGTTTTTTCCCCTCATAAAAAAATAATTATGCTTATCAGCTTTCAAAACCTTTGCACTTATACTTTGGTATGTTGTAAATGTATTTCCTACATGGTTACATAACTTAAGTTATCAGCATGTGCGGTATTTCACAGAAATGCTAATTTATGAGGAAAATGTATGCGACAGTAAGTTTGTTGGAACAGATGTTTATACGACAGACCTACTCACGAGATTTTCAAACAAAATTCCGTTCAGTAAAATATGAAGTTCTTAGAATTCATGTTCACCAAAGTAGAGAAACATCACTTTTCAAAGAGTAAGAATAACTTTCATAGACAAAATTCTACAATTCATAGTACAATTTGAAATGTGCTGACATAATTTTTATGTCTGGTATTTATTATGAGATTTCGTTTGTTTTTACGAAATTCTGTTACATCTTTACAAGATTCTGTTAGTGTTTAATTACAAGATTCCATCTACATGCTTGACACAAGTTTCTGTTCACATGCTTACGAGATTCAGTTTACGATTTTGAGATTCTGTTTTGAAAGAGCCTGCATCTTCTAATAATGAATTATTCAGAATATAAATTTCAGATTTATTCCTAGGTCGTAAAAATCCATAATGTACTGTCGAAAGGATTAGTATAGAATTTATGCCAAATTAAGGCTGTCGAAATTAACTTATTTAAAAAATCGATAAAAAAAATACTGATCGGTTTCCCAAAAAACGAATATCAATAGTCTTATTTCAAATTATTCTATTTGTAACGTCATTCTTAAGTTCCCTGCTGTAGTAACCAAAGTAGAATAGATCCATGATTTTTCTTTTAAAATTATTATTATTTTGTTGAATCATGATTTTTCTCAAAAAACACGAAAATGTGATTTAATTTAAATTGGATTTTTATTAATTAGATTGAATATTTTATACAAATCATTAATATTTTTCAAATAAAATTTTTGAAAATGATCAATATTGAAGGTTAAGAATGACAGTGCTACATATTAGGTTCAATTCAGCTTGATTTAAACCAGCGATTTTAATTTTATATTATGATAATTGTAACCCATCATTGCATCAAGCATAATTTAAGGATTTTCAGTTGATTTAAATCAATGACAAACACAAATTTTATATTTTTATTCCATTAAATGTTGATTTTCTTGGAAAATTAGGGGTTGATTTAAATCGGCCCATCCCAATTATTATCGATAAAATACTTGAAAATGAAATTGTAGGAAGTAATAGAAAACAAAATTCATTTTTAGAATAATGTCTAAATGTTTTATTCAGTTGCCACTTACAGTATCCATTGGCACTATATCTGACTAGGAAAATATCTCTTTTAACATACAAACATCAGTGAAAAATATAACTAAAAGTCAAAATACATTTTGATCAAAATTATTGCAAAACTTGCACTCCAAAATTCTACAGATACAAAAGTTTATCATCCATAGACAAAAGAAACGCATCCCAAATTTCTGACAGATCTTACAAAAAGTAAAGTTTTTCTCTTGTTAACGACGAGTTTTGAAACCGGCGTACTTTTGCAAAAAGTAGACCTTGTTTACGTGTATTATTCTTCCTTAACAACTAGTATATACATCAGTGTTAAACATGTCTTTTATAATTATAATTTAATTTAGTTTTCAAGTAGCACATTTGTTATTCAAATACTGATCGAATTTGTAACATGTTAACATCTTTTTTTGAACTTGACACATTAGAGAACTTAACCTAAAACTTGTTAAATATTGCTACAGCATCTTAAATCACAATACGATTAAATGACAGTTATCTTAGCTTGCCGCCGTTAACACAATCATATCACTGGAGATGAGGAGAATATCGTAGAACCATGCCTCTTGAAGCATAAGGAAGAAAAGTTAGAAAACGTAGTCTTAGAAATGCTGTTTCAGACTTTCGCAGATATGTGGTTGTCTTTCCCAGATATGTGGTTGTCTTTCCCGTTTTCTTCATTGATGACGATCATGGATTTTAAGTTACCGTAAGTTGGGGAATGTATAGATCCTGAGCGTCTTGGTTTGCGGCGTTGCATGTGTCGTTCAACCCACTTGAGCATCGTGAGAATTGATTCGGTGTCGGGTAAACGTCGATCAGCTGCGGTACGTACTGACCGTGATGGGGCAATTCGGAATGTCACGGCCATGCCTTTCAGAGCTTGGATTGCGTCCTCATCGGTTACATCGTCACCGGCGTAGATAATTCTAACACGTTCCGGCCAATCAACACCGAAAGCTGTACGTAAGATGTACATCGAAGCACGACCCTTATCCCATTCCACTTTAGGCCTTGCTTCAAGCACACAATGACCTCGACCAAGTGCAAAACCGTATTGCATTATTAATTCCTCGGCCATTTGGATTAATTCAGGACGCATTGCAGCGGGTGTTTCGCGATAATGAAACGACAATACGGCGCCTTTGTTCTCAACCCATGCACCATGATGACAAACTTGATCTTGTAATTCCTTCAATAAATTACGGATGTTTTCCTCGTACTCTTCAGGCATGGGGTGAACGAACCTGGTGCCATCTGGGTGTAGAATCTCCAACCCGTGACTACCAGCGTAAGTAATATGATCTATCCCAACCATCTGTTTCACGTTATTAACATTTCTCCCAGATATAATGGCGACGTAAACATCAGATAAGTTACTCAACCGTTCCAGGACCTTTTTCGTTTCAACGGGCATGAAAGCGACGTCTGGATGAGGTGCAATCGGAGCAAGTGTACCATCATAATCCAACAATAACGCCAATTTATGTGTAGAACCCACGTATTTGGGTAAATACTCCTCAAAATCTTCCATTGTCACGGGCAACATTGTCGTGGGCAATATATCCTCACCATCTTCTGATAAACAATTCCCCATGGCGTTTAGAAACGATTTCAACCAAAAGTTAACATCAAACTTCTTCTCTCTTCGCTGCAGATGTGTCATTCGGACTTCACGCTCATCCAAAGGCATACTTAAACCCCGATGTAACACTTCTGCTGCTTGGTCTATTTCGTATGGATTGACCATCAGTGCTTCGTGCATTGTCTCACCTGCCCCTGCAAACGGTGACAGTATCAAGACACCAGGATCCTTAATTTGACATGCGACAAACTCCTTAGCGACCAAGTTCATTCCATCGCGTAAGGGCGTCACTAACGCAACTGAAGCTTCTCTGTAAAATGCTGCCAATTGGTCCTGGCTTACGCATCCGTATATGTAACGTATGGGTGACCAGTTGACAGTTGAAAAGTCCCCGTTGATTTTTCCAACTAGTTGGTCCATTTCTTCTTTTAAATCTTGATATTCTTTTACGTCTGTTCGGGAGGGTACGGCAACTTGTAACAGTGAAACTTTCTCACGATATTGTGGATATTTCTCCAGTAAACGTTCAATGGTCCGCAATCTGGAAACAAAGATAAAAGAAAATTTAAGAAAAATATTGTTATAGACCTAACTGTAACATATTCATTCGAAGGATAAAAATTTTAATTAATAGTATCTGACACACTAAGTTCTAATTTAAGAAAAAAAAAAGTGTAATCTAACATTGTCACATCTTAAAACTGAAGTTATGAAAATAATAACGAAAAATGAAAACGAGGAAAACTCTATTAGAAACTGAACTCTTTTTTTTAAAATAAATAAATTATGCAATTGGCATATTTAAAGTTTTATTTATGTTTTTTGTATCAAGAATGGGAGATTGTACACTTGATGTGAGAGTAACAGAACTGAAAGCTTTTATTATGCCATTACTGTTGTTATGTGCTGACACAGTGGGTCTTTGATGCAACAATATTAAGTGGGTATTGCCTTTTCATTTTTCTCTGAAAATTTATCGTGATTTTGTGCACCAATAACTTGTCAACTGAACCATATTTTTTTAAGCTGTTTTGAATGGATTTGTACTTTAGAAAGACTGAAATTGATCCAAATTGGGAATAGATTTTCAAAATTCCATTTCGTTAATAAGTTATTTATCTTAAGATATTAATGAAAATTCGCATTTTTTACTAATTTATTATATGTTATTCATATTGTCAATGGGAAATCTAATCCTAAGCGGGATTTCATTTTTCTTAGCTGATTCAGAATCAGTAAGAAAACTGTTTTCATCATTTTTCGTGACCGAGATATAAATTTCCATGTTTCTCCAGATTTTGCTTTATCCTGGAGCGTATGTTGGCATACAATGCCTTTACTGAACTGAATTTATATATCTGCACCACTAATACTTTCCAAAAAATCAACCTGCCTTTTACTTTTTGATTTGGTTTTTGTCGAGGAAAAAAAAAGGAAATACCCTTAATTGTTTGTAATATTATTTTGCATTTAAAGCAATTTTAAATGCACCAATCACAACCTACCTATGAACTAATCCTTTGGTGTAATCCAACCTATCAACTCCAAGAATGATCTGATTGGCTGTTTTTATTTCAATGGAAGGAGCAGTTTTTGCCAAGTTAACAAAATGATCATAAGGTATACCAATTGGTAAAGATCTCACTCTTACAGTTCGTCCTCCATGCTCAACCAACATGTTCTTACGATCAACACGACAACCAAGGCGACGTCGACAACAATCAATGAAGTTTAAGCAGTAGTCGTCAATATGGAAGCCTACCATGTCACAACCTAAGGGGGGCAAGAAATGTTATTAGTACGGAGCTAAATTGACATAATTATATACTGGTAATTGTGATTGATTTTGTGGTATGCTATTATATTGACAGTGCCGTATTTTCGAATTTCGGGCCCTGCCGCAAGAAAGCTGTACGGGCCCTCCTATAAATCAGGAGTATGGAAAAACAAGTATTTTATGACTACAAAATCCCAACATCACCGAAATTTTGGATAATTTTATATTTCACTACTCCATTTTTGTTGTATTTTTTGATAACTAGGTAAAAACTCAGATAAAGATGACCTGTGGACGTTCATGTTTTCCTTTTGAGCTTCACTTATAAGTAATTAAGTATATTCTTCAAGGCTTGTACTTTTCAAAAACTAGGAGAAATCTCAGAAATATAATCTCAGTGTTTTCAATGTACATAAAAGCAATTCTTTGTATGACAATTTATTGTAAATTTAAAAGAGTAAAAAATTTATGAGATTGTATATTTTCTGATGATTAAGGAATGCTTGAATTTAGTCGAAAGCTGTTTCAGTAAATGAGGGGAGAACCCTACCTTCTGAATGTGAATGTACGATTTTGCCTTTTGAAAAATATTTCTACAGGAATAGAATTTTAATTTGTCCTTGTTTTTAAAATGAAGTGACGCCTCTAGTCTATAGTAGTCCGGAGGTCTGGGTTCGATTCCCGGAGCCCCCAAGAAACTTTTCTAAGTGTTGCTCTGGAACGGGGGCCACCCAGCCTCGTGAAGACAAATGGGGAGTTGTTTCATAACGAATCCGATCTCGGAAACCATGGTTAATGGCTGAGGGATGTCGTCATGCTGATCACATGTCCCTGTTACCTAAGTGCCAGTATGGTCACATACCTGGCTCCTGGCTGGAAGGCAACCCACATGGTAGACCTTAGTTCGAATAGACTGTTGCGCCCTCAGATATTTTTTTAAATGAATTGTACGGTCTAATAGAGTTTGGTTTATAAGGGAGCATGGTATGGATATGAAAGGTAACGGGTGTTTTTGCTCACCTTGGGGTACTAAAAATACAGACTTGTCAAGCACAAAATTGCTACTAAATACTGAATATGTAAAGCAAACTATTTTCTAGCTGCTCTGTAAAAATTATTTATTTGGTGACCAGTTTCGCCTTCACAAAGGACCCATTCTGTCCAAAGTTATCTTTTTAAAAGATATATGTATCAGTAGCACTTATGACAGCTGTGTATGAAATATATAATTTATACAGT
>JAQFYR010000092.1:0-16889 GCA_034694985.1 Campodea silvestrii
GTTGTTCTCTAGCATAATATATATCCTGCCAGTGGGTCTTATTTCTCTCTCTCTTTCAGAAACAAACCAGAGTGGACAAGAATTTTGAAAGAATACTTAATTATTGAGTAGCAAGTGTGGGAGTTATTTGTAACTCTGTTGTGTGTTCCCTTGACATGAAAAGTTACGAGTGTCAGGTGTGGAAACAGACGTTCATCTATCGTAATAAGTTTTTGCTTGTTTATACAAGCGCTTTCTTAAAACAGTCGACTCATTCTTTCCAAATAGCGCCGCTACCGTTTTACAACAAGCAAGGGGTTATTGCGGTGTAAAACACCCAATAAAAGAGAACGAAAGAAAGAAAAGTTAACGCATGTTAGATCTCTAGTATATTTTCAGAGAAAACAGTGTTTCTCGGAAATAAGCCTTTTGCATGCTGAAGTTTTATCTTACGCTAGAAGAAATTGGAATTCATAGTTACAATATTTAAAAAGAAACGAAGTTGTTATTTGTTTCCGCAATTTTAATATAATCCTTGGTAGTTCTGAACTTATAAGTATCATTTTACATTTTGAAAAGACCATGTTGTATAATGACATGTACATAATTTATATGGCATACGATTTGTGAAATTGACGAAGGCTATCTTTTGGAAAGATGCATGATAGTTTTTTCTGCTTCAGTTGTGCATTTATCATACATACATGATAGTTTTTTCTGCTTTCAGTTGTCCATTTATCATACATACACACAAGGCCGTATGTATGGGGAGGGTTGTAAGGGCTCAACCCCCCTTTAGCAAAATAATAATAATAATAATAGAAGAAAGGGGAAAATAGTTTTTTTCCAAAAATATCTGTAAACTGGCGTAAAAATAGCATATTTTTGACCAAAAAACCTAAAAATATTCAGCCCCAGCTCCGCTCCGGCTTTTACATATATTAATTACTGCAAAAATTTCTGCAACCCTTAGCAAAGTCGTATCTACGGCCTTGCACACACATAATACACAAATGCTTCCAAAGTACGCACTGAGACCCAACAGCGACTTTACTATATACGTGATATCAACAGCAAAGCTAAAAGAAACCTCCAAGGATATTAGAAAAACAGCAAGGCGGTCTTTCTATTCCGAACTTCTATTCTTGATCCAACATTCAACAAACGACTGTTTGTGTCAACGGAACGATAAAAAGAACACGCTTTAATCCTTTAACTAATGGTACTGTTTTGTAGATAAATAGACACTACAATACGTTGAAGAAACTTCGCTAGAATGTTAATTATGACTCGTGTCTAAAAGTGTTGCTTGCACATAATGACTCAGTTGAGAATACACATTTGTCAGGATAGTGCTAGCTCAATGGTATACACTGAATGGTTCATGGATTCTTTTAATATTCACTTCTTATCATATAACGGATTTCCAATTGTTCACAGAATTAGTTTTTGACAAATTGCAAATTATAAAATTTGCCGTTCATTGAAATATTTCCTGAGTTTCAGCTTAAAAAAATCTGAAGCGGAAGTTATATATTATAGAACAGTCCTTTTAAACGCAGATCTGAAATATTTTCAACTGAACAGCACCACACAGAAAAGAAAAAAACACCCAATAAATTGACAACAGAAACAAAAAACAAATTGTACTATTTTTTATTATTAATAAATTATTAATATATTACTGCCTTTGATTTCCAATTGAATATAATATTTTTCTCTGTAAGTTTAATTTTTCTCCTCACCCTGTAGTACATGGTCGCGTCACTCTAATTTGTAGGGAGATGTATGGGCGTTAGCATGTAACTGAAAGAGGCCGCTGATGAAATATCGGTTTGTAATTTTAGGCTAGCTAATTAATCATAGTAAAGGGATGACGGGGAGAGAACATTTTTCTTTCTACTCCCTTTTTCATAGCAAGCAGAAATTATGATAAATGATGTGACAAAAGCAAGTCACACGATGTATACTGACGTTCAGGGATGCACGATACCAAAGTGGGAAACGACAAGTTGCTCACAAACTCTTAATGGTTTCGATGAATGAAAGTGGGAACTTTATTTAGTATTACTATAAGAAGTATGAAGGAAGCACAGTGAATAATTGTTTACAAAAAGTAACGTATACTGTCAGATATTTGTTGAAAGTGAAATGCGTGAGAATTAAAACTAATTAATTTTTTTACCTTTCAAAACAACACCCTCGAAGAATGTATCATCATTGACGTTACTTCCAGTACCAGTATAAATCTGAACGAATAATAACTAACTCAGACGCGGATTTGGGGTGGGCCCAACGCTTGATCTATTTATTTTAAAATAATAATTTATTATTATGTTGGGATCTTGGGAAATTTGCAAAGGAAAGTTATTTCTTTATTTGATATTTGCATAGCAAGCACGTGCTGATTTTTAATTAAAAAATGGAAGTTAATAGGTTATTTTTTATTTGATCGAAACAGCATCATGAACAGTTATTATAAAGAAGATCATGCAATATGGTGTGGGTGGCGTTCTGCAAATACATTTATAATATCATCTGGATTAATTACGGGAATTTTCCATTGCTTATCGTATATAGGTCTTCAGTAACCTTAAAGTTGAAAATAAATTGTCTACTGTAGGCTACAATTTGCGGCCAGAACTTTTAAGTTAAAAAAAGCGCCGAAAGCAATCAGTCGCTCCAGTTGGTTGTTGGTACAATGGCATAATTTTTAATCCTAACATTTCCTTGCTATATATCCAAAGTAATATTTTTTTGTTTCAACTCAAGAATGAATATGAGTGTTGGTAAGTTCTCCACTACTTCTTCAATCTTCATCGTGGACGTCAGGGAAGAAATGCAAGGGGATACCTGAGTGTTTTTTTTTCCTTTTTATGACAGAAACTCTAGTTTTTAAGCGGTCTTTACATAAAAATATTTTATTTTATACATATTTTTTTTTCTTTTAATATGTCATATATTTTCAGGTTGCACCAAAGTGCGAATCCTGATGATAAAGAAAAGGAGAAAAATGAGAAAATTGCTCAGAATTTTCCTAAAAATCCTGTTGAAACAGCGTATTTTTAACTAAAAAAACGTAGACATTTTTCGCCTGGCGGATTTTTCATAAATCCGCCTCCTCCGAAAGGGGCAGCTGCATTCGCGTCTGAGTGGGAGAGTCGGAGCAGGAGGGCAATTGCCCTTTGCCCCAAACACTAAACAGACGCCCATGATTTTCATGTTCTGTCATATTAGACTATGCTGATAACTTTCACAGAGTTAGAATACGTAAATGCTTTTCATAATTAATCGAATGGACACTTGAAACATCATTAATAAAATAACCGGTAAAGAAAGACGTGTGTTAATCTTATTCTTCGGTACAGTTCAGAGTTATTATTGCAGTATGATTTTTGTCTTAGGGAGTATTGAGATGACGAGTTACTCTTATCCAATGCTTAGCTTTTCAGTCGTTTTTTAAATCCTACTGTAAGTAGATGAAAGTTCTTTCTCGGGTGATTCGCTTTTCTGTTTTTATATCAAAACGATAATTCCCACCTTCGTATATAAGCTGATCTAAGTATTAATTATATAGATGAGTGAATAGCTATGAAAATTCAGTATTTCGAACGCCCAATGCTGAGAAACATCAAATTCTATTCATAAATCATTGTGGCTTTATTATAAGGATTTATTTGTAATATAAAAACTATGTTGAAGGGGGGGTGGCCCCCTTCTTTAAATCCGCGCCTGATCTAAAGGCAGCTGGAGTACATGGTTGTGGATATAAAACGGTGTATGATTGATATAGAACTCTATCATCAGATTGATCACAATCGGTCATGTTTTGGAGCTGTATAATAGTGATATAAAAACTACTGTTTCTGTAAAATATATAAAATATACGGGTTCACAAGATCTATCACTCCTTCTTCACAGGTATTTGCTTATCAGAAGCACAACTAAAGGTTTTGGGCGATTTACACGATCAAAGTCGATTTAATAGTAAGAACACAGTAAAGAAAGTTCAGTAAGTAATCTATTAACTGTTTAGTTATACCGATTTTTTTTTAATTTACTTATGTTGCAACTTCGTTATAATATATGTACACTAAAGAACACTAGTACATGTCGGTACCGATCATGTCATTTGCTTATAAAAAAATATACAATAGTATACTTGCGTGTTTATTGATGACTCTTAACGATTTACAATTTATTAATGATACAAAACAGAAAATGCATTATTTTAATACAACTATAACGATTCCTTATTCTATAGATATCAACAAAGAAGATCCACGCATAAACTGTATCACAGTATAATATTGAAGCAAGAGTTTATTTTTGAATCATAGCATCATTTGATTAATTTTGCAAGTGAAGCAAGCTTAATATCTTAGTTCCATAAACATAATCATAAATTAAGCACCCCTTCTTGATGACTTCTCTCCTGCCACGGGGACCAGTAGGAAAGGCGGGAAAGAACAAGTATATAGGATGTAATATATCACAGCAAATGAGCTCCCTGTCTTCACAACTACCGCTAGGGCTAAACTCTCCGCATGACTAAGATGCAAGAGTGGAAAGAACACAAAGTCAATGGAAGATTCAAAAGTACTAAGCATATTTTCAAAATTTTTACATTTTATTCTTTAGAATATATTGTAATTATTCTGTGGAAAGACAACGTTCATATTAGACTTTTGGATAAAATTGGGGTTGGATATTGCTTGTATATTATGCCACAATTTTCAGCTTCTGACACCTATTAATGAGGTAATTAACGTCTACTAACAGTTAAATAAGTAATCCAGTATATCCGTTGATGAATTTGTTTTTAGTTTTATGACAGTTTGAGTAGAAAAGAAGAGAGATTGTGTTTTTTTATCACCCTCAAGCATCACTGTAAAAAATAACTGCTACGAAACACAACAATAATTGGCAAAAGAAAAGAATATTTGAATGTTTTATCTCATAAATAAAAAGAGCGTGGAGAGTTTAATTAGAATATCAAAGTGAAAACCTGTATGACTGGTAATTAAAAAGGAAGTAATAATTCAACACAAAACAGAACTTGATTTGTTAATTTCCTCATTGTAGCATATTCACACATATACATATTACTTCTCACGCAATCTCTCACATCACTCCCCACAAACACCAGCACATGGAATACACACTTATTACACAGATCATTTACGTATTCATTACATCTATCCATACTTCAACTTATTATATTATTTCATTATATTTAACAAATTATAGTATTTAATTCCAAATTGCTTAAGCTCATTATAGTATTTAATTCCAGATTATTTAAACTAATTACAGTGTTTAATTGCAGATTACTTAAACTAATCATATTATTAATTCGATTAATTATATAAAATTTCAACTATATTATTTAATTTCATATTTCAAACTTCCTATTTACGTTTTTAGTAATACAAAGAAACATTTTTGCCATAGCTGTTACACGTGTGTTTTCGTGTATGTGAGTGTGAAACAGCAACTACAGCGAAATTAAAGAAAATAATTATTGTCCACTAGTCTTACTTATTTCACGTAACATATTATTTTGACAACATTACTGGAGTAGCATATTCTCTCCCATTTTCTTTCCTAGCCTTTCACGTCATTGACCAAATTATGTATAATATATATAATTATATATGTTATATGATTTCCTTTATTTTATACCGTGAGTAGAGCATTTGTGCTTTATTCACAGTCATCTTCAGCAGTTTCACTTTATTAAGAAACCAGTCGGAACATTAGAAGTATATTGATATTAATGAAAGTATAGTACAATCTATGCATAATCGAAGGTACTGGGTCCGAGTCCTGCCGAACGATATTTGTTATTCAATTTATCACAATCTAGTATATTATTCTATTAAAATTTATATGTAACGGTGTAAACTTTATTGTTTAAAATGTACCTAAAATATCGATATTTTCTGTTTAAGCTACTACAGTAACTGTCAATCAGATAATTAATTATTCACACATTTTCCAAATTCGTAAAACAAATACCGACATTTCTCTTATTGATTTTCCATTATTATTTACTAAATTTTGTGTTCGTATTTCCCAGTACGTCGTGTTCTACAAATGGTTCTTTCCATCTCTCATCCTTCTGACAGCTGACCAAGCTGATAAACATCTCCAAGCGGCATGGCTTTGATCTGACCACTTTAATTATGCTATCTTAGGCTAGAGGGCTGTCAAGCGAGTCCGAAAAAGCATCTCTTCTTCTCTGTGTTGTCAAGAGCATTGGCAGGTTGAGAAGTGGTAGGCAGGTATGGCAGTTGAAGAGATGGGAGGGGGGATTGAGGGTTCAAAGGGGGAAAGGAATGGGCAAACTGCATGAGGAACAGAATGAATCACACACCACAAGGAACTTCTCACAACGCCACTGAATGTGGTTTATTCTTTATATTAAGGGTAAATAAACACGAATTATGCTCTTCTTCTCAGATTTGGTTCAATGTATTTTCTGCAACTATTATATAATATATATATTTATAAGCGTTGCACACTAATAATCTATATGTCGGTGGGATATTTCATTCTTGTTCTTTTGTTCCCTTTATTTATTTTTCATATAGCGATCATTCAGAATATCTGTGTTTAAACGCGATGTCGTATTTTCCTCAGTTTATTATAATATCGTTATATATAACTTCGCATAATTGAGGGTACAGGAATGTGATTCACCTGTGCATTTCTCAAACGTCCTCAAATTTATGTGGACTTAGTGGAGGGAACTTACGGGAAGTGAGGGGAAACCACGTCCTCGACTACCAAGTTATATTGATTTGCTTATAGTATATTCTTCAAATTATGTGCTTACGAAAATATTATTTTCAAAATACGATGTTCCCTAATTTGTTTTATTTACGTAATAACGTCCACAATTAAATAAATGTGAATGACTAAGCATATATATATTTTTTTATTTTTAAAAAGAATGAAAAAGAAATTCTATAATTTGTTTATTTCCTGTAATACCGTACTGTGAAGTTATTGAATTGAGAGGAGAGAGAATTTCAATTTATTTAAATCCCTGCCTTTAAACTATAGTACAATATTACAGCTGGAATGCCGAAATATTCCACCATGATACTTAAAACATAACATAGTTAAATAGAAACGTCATCACAGTAGTTGTGATTCTTCCTGTAGAAAAGAAAAAGACCTTTGGCTTCGTTTCAAATATGCATTTAAAAAAAGACGAAACTGTAGAGTAGATTTTGATGCATTGGAGTCATAAGACATGACGACAAACACTGAAAGTCGTGTTGTAACGTCGGTGGAGAGCTGTTAGGGTAATTTACTATGAAAACTTCTACCATCAAAACATTAGTTATGCGCATTCGTAACATTGAAAGATAAACCAAGCAAAAGAAATAAAGAGCGAAAATATTTTCTGGAAGGTATATAGTGTGTGGTAGATGTTTCTACTTTGAATGGAATGTTTGTGCCCATCACTATCTGTCACTATCTGTTCCCTCCAACTCTCCTCCCGTTTTGTTGAAAGGAAGTGATAAACAGGATCTGACAAAGCAGACGGGTCTCTGCAAAATGCACCGCCAACCGAATGGCAGCTCTTATTTGTTCCACTGCTAAGTAAAAGCATGACAGGAATGGAAAGGCAAAGGAGGAAGTGCTACAAACTCAAGAATAGCTTAAAATCAACATCAGGGACAATAACAAAAATCTACTCTGGTAGCTAGATGTCCCATGGTGACTCAAAAACATCTAACAACTTGTCTCTGAGGATTAGTAGATTTTGTGCGGCTCTTTTAACTGCTAGAGTGTTCCAAAAAAGATCTTGACATAAATACCACTCCACATAGCTAACGCCAGCTTAAATATTTTCTTCAAATTGGGCTCATACGTTACAGTGTTGAAGAAATGCACAGCTAAAATTACTTTGTACAGGTGATTAATTATCACGTCAATGTTTTAATGGTACTTGGCATGGAGAAGGGAATTTTTTTCATGAAAACACAGCTTCGTTGGTGTCTAACTGCGCCGTATTTAATTACCACATTTGTTTATCTGAACATAATATATTATGAAGATAGAGTATTTTAAATATCTGTATATTTGGGACGAATTTTCTTAAAAAAGAGTATAATCTGTCTTCTGGAATTTAATAAAAAAAAATAAATGAAAAAAAATAAATAATAATAACAATAATAATAAAAAAATTATGTGTTTATCCATTTTTTTAATGATTGTGGTTTATGGAAATATTTGTCAAATTTCGAGTAAAACGCATTTTCGAGTAAACCGATATCTCACACAATGATTACAGTCAGGTGAATAAATAAGTAATAAAATATTCCATCTCTTTTTATGTCTCCTTGAGTCATTAATATCCGGCAAAATATGTACTTTTCTGTAGGATAGTTCTACTTGAGAAAATGATGTTATATTTGAGTACCTTCAGTTATATTTGAGTACCTTTATATTTGAATACAATCACAACTACTAAATATGGACGAAAACATGTTGAACTTCAGAAGTTTCAAATTTACAATAAAAAGTTTTTAAGAACAAAATTTAACAGAGGGGGTACTAACACCACCTAAAACCTAACATAGCTGTCTACACCTTTTATTCATTGATGACGCAGCATGACCAATAAATTATTAGTTAGAATTCAGAACCCTACTTTCTGACATGCTATATGTATGCTATAAACACATATATATTTCTGTTAAACAGTGGAGAAAAGCTCTAAACGTTTATTATCAGTAATGATTACCCAAATATTCTTATTCACTATATCACTGTTTCATACTTTCATTTACATCATTGTAATGTCAAGAAACGATTTAAGTCGTTTTTCACGATATTCTTCCAAGGAATAGTGAATGACTTTACAAAACACTTTAAAAACTACAGCGTTCTGTATTCATTAGTAAAGATTTTTACATAACAGTATATTGTGCAAATTAAAAAGATCCATATTGGGCTAATTTGTGGCTATAGTAATTAATTATGTATTTTCTCACAATAGTGTATTATACAGTACTGAACTATTAGAAAATAAACTAAAAGTAACTGTTCGTGTGCTGATCCTCATATTTTCTTATTACATATTTTTGAAAAATTAATAGGAATTGCTTGATGCCGTTGGTGTGCCTGAAAATAATATTATACTGTTTAGTTGAAAGTGTTTCTTGAACATCAGTTTACTATACATCATAATATATCTGTACTGTTGTTTTTCATGGCATACAGGTATTTTATCTTTCTTAAGCATATACTATGCTTTATTTATACATATATGTGACATACCGAAAACTGCTGTCTCAAGTAGATCACGAGATTTCCAATTTTTAGAAATACGTACTTACTTTTTTGTCACTCTGTACCTGCATTTCTAAATTTTCTATATCGATATGAATTCAGTCAATTTTACCGGAAAATCAGCTATTCCTGCCATCACCGTGAAAATTGCAAATTGAACTCTAAATTCGGTAAAAAACTGAAAAGTACCGAAAAATACAGTTCCGTAATTCACTGTTTTTCCCGTGACTTCGAAAAAACTCTGTTTTCTTTCACTAAAACGGACTGTTCTGTCATGTATGAAAATTGAAAATTGATTGTAGGAAACAATGCTTCCAGTGAAACTAACTGGGAAGGGAAGAAATAAAAATGTACATTGCTAATTAAAACCTATACTAAGTAGTATGTCTCTTGAATAAAGTCTTTATCTTATTTTAATAAGGAGAGCAATACGTTTTTATTTATTTATCCCGTACCTGTATTAGGAATTTTTCCAAATGATGAAACGATGTATTTTATCGCCGAAGGAATAAATATGATTGAAAATACGATTAGACAATGTTGTTCGCATTAGTTCAGCATTTGTAAAACACTTTTATACAAAATACAGCTCTTTGAGTATATAACAACCTTTTACATTGAAATAAAAGCCTCAGTTTCTCTGCTTCTCATTCATTTATCGAGAGCATTCCCTTTGCGCCAAACCATAACCCATTTGCGCCAAAAATTAAATAGCTCAATTGTGCCAAGAAAAAAGATTAAAGGTGCATTCACAAAAGAGCGTATAGTGCTTTTTTCTAGTGTGTGATTATAACTTCCAGTGGGTGAGTACTTTCATATTTATTCAAATTCTTTCTTAGTTAGTTATTTTAACAAAGTTTTAAAGCTTACCCCAATAGAATGGTATGAAAGGTACCTGTTTGCACAGTTTAAAGTTAGTTTTAAATACACTGGCCTCAGTGTCAGGCCATTTTTAAAATTCATCGCATGCAGGAAAGTTCACTCGCTCCCAGCTTTTATTGCAACAAGCTGTTTTGTGAATGGACCTTAACAGTACTTATATCGATATCTCACTCGTTGCCCTTATAGATATTATTATAGTTCCTAATAATCGCAGATGCACTTTCGTTTCCTGAAATTAATAAAACGAATATTACCTGTTGTATTGATTTCTGATATTTACACATATTGTTATTTTTGATATAAAACACGTCACTCATAAATTTAAAACTATACTATCACAATTGAAATGCACAGAATTATACAGAATACAGTAATACTATCTACAATTAAATTATTATCAGTATATATCTCAGGAACAGCGTGAGTAGACAGAGTATAGTGTTATACGAAGAAATATAATAATTTACAGAGATTTTATTTATACAATCGTCGTATACGTAAAAAACGTATAACCATCTTTACAATATTATTCCACTTTACAAACATCATAATTTATGGGGAAATTTCGTACGACTCTGCATACGCAAAAATACGTGTTGTGGTATTATTAGTATTATTTTATTACGTATGTAGTGTGTGTTTCATACTTTTGCTGGCGGCATCATCCCCTGGCGTCGGACTCATTATTATTATTATTTCTTTAGTATATTAATCCGCCATATTTTGTAAAGAATATGAAAAAAAGTTTCCTTACTAAGAACACAAGATAGTATAGTTTGGACCGAGGTTTGGACGGTGTAATTTGATGAATTCTTTTGGCCCAAACGTGTTATTTTCCTTGATGCAATCGGGTCATTTTCCTTGGCGCAAATTGATTCTTTTTCTTGGCGCAAATTAATTATTTTTCTTGGCGCAGATGGGTTGTTTCACTTCTTCACTTTGGCGCAAATAGTTTTTTTTAATGGGCTGTTACATTATAAGTTTATAACTAAAAAATGTTCTCGATTTTTTTTAAAAATCTAATATAAGTAATGAATAGAAAATCAAATTTCTGCGTTTAAATATTAGATGTTTATAAATTTGCAAAATTGAACTTCCAATTAAATTTTCCAGTTTCTTATTTCGATAGCTTATATAATTTCATTAAAAAAAATTAACGGTATTTTCAGATCAAAACTTTTTCTATATTATTTGGAATTATATAAATATATACTTATAATGTTCACCATTACAATAACAATAAATGAAACCAAACAAAAAGAAAGATTTTTCACCGTGCAAGTTTCGTATAAGAAAACATATTTTCATTCTTGTGAAATCATATAACTCCTCATCTTCCAAGGCCAAGTAAAAAAATACTTTTTTTCTTTACTTTCTCGTCCATACCATTTGCCGCTGAGGGTCATTACGCCCTTGTTATTGGAGGGAGGGAGGAGATCCCCCCTTTTCTCTCCCCTCCCCATCCATCTTGTCGTGGAGTGGCAGTTGAGACAGCCACGAAGACGGATGACGACGTTGGACTCTCCTATCCTCTCCCCTATTCTTTCACAGCATGAGGTCGAAAACCCATGTCACCTCTGACTCTTTTCTCTCTGACCCTACTTTGTGTGCATCATTCAAGGTGCCACTAATTTAATACACCACTTATTTTGTTGCAACAGCAATCAAATGGAAATGTTATTGCTGCTTCAATAAATCAAAGTGACGAATGGAGTTAGACGGAATTTTAAAAAGAGGAATAAAACAAGGGAAGAAATGTCGGCTTGATTACTGAGTGCCTCATTATCAACGGTTACGTTATTTATCTAATGCTCAAAAACAATTTAAACGAAATTCAACTGTAGTTTGTTTTTTTGTTATTATAAGGCGTGTATAATTTCTGCGTATTTTTAAAACATTGTGTAGTTAAAATATATTGGTTGTATTTTATCTAAAAATAAAAAAAAATAATAAAAATAAAATGATCTAACAATAAAAACAACATGGATTATAATTCAAACCGATCACTTTCAAATAATGTTTTGATATTCCGTAAAATTACAACACTTCACGTCTACTCTCTGAATCAATGAATCAAATTTGGCATCATTTTATTTTGAAGTGCATGAGTGTTGAAGTACAGCAACGTAAATGCTTGGAATGGAGTTGAGTGAAAGACGTGTCTACCTGTGATAGCCTTCCCTGTCATTAAGAAGGCTTTACCACCTAGAGGAGGAAGGAGGGGCAGAATGGCGCCGAAAAAGAAGAGAGAGAGAGAGAGAGAGAGAAAAAACTTTGGTAAATTCTTTTTCGCCTGTCAGGTCGGCGTAGCGTTTGTCATCCATCAAACACTCCCCCCTCGTGTTTCTTTTCAACCTTGTTTCCCTTAAGGCTACTGATTAAGTCCAATAAGAAGGTGGATTCAGTAGGGGTTTGAAAGCCCCCCTGTCTTCTTTCTTGATTGGCCGGCGGCATAACCACAAAAGCCTCCGTCATCATCACCAACGCAATGGGTGGTAGGGAGGTTTGGATGGGGAGAAAAATGCTTTGCTCCCCCCTTCTTTCTGCCCTCCCTGGATTTTGTTGTGTCAGCGCTTTACGGGTGAGAGAGGGAGAGAGATAGAGAAGGAGGGAGAGAGAGAGAGAGTGAGCCCAACAAGCTAGTAGAGAACGAGACGTTGGAGAGGTAGGGTCGTGGATGTTAGTGCCGTATTTCTCTGTGACAACTGTCTCGCTGAATTAGATTTCAATTAAATCAATGGTTGTGCTGGATAGCCGCGGAATGTTGACTACTGGGCATAACCAGTATCTTCAACCAGATTACCTGGCCTCACCACTGCCAACAACGGTAAGATCATATTATTATTAGTTTGTAGTCAAATAAATACTACCGTGAAACTTTCACGGTTCTGGTTACAGTGCGTATGAAATTCAAATATTGTAGTCCGTAACCATTTCAATACATAATCCGTTTAGTGTTCGTGAAACCCCGCATGTTTTTGCGCATTTGTAGTTTTGTACTTTACAGAATTCTTTTTGTAAAACAGTGCGTTTTTTTAATACATTTTTATGATTTGTGCTATAATTCAGTGTTTTTCGAGCATACTCTTTCAGTTTATAATGTACATAATTCTTAACAAATGCGCTTGCGAAATTAATTTAAATAATTTTCTGCCAGCGCGTAAACTGAATTTTTTTGAGACATAGGACTATATTATAAGTATTATTATATTAGAATGTATGTTAATTTAATATATTTTAAGAGATGCATTAGGAAAATCTATATCGTTTTGTTTTCTTCCGTTTGTTTCAGCTGGATGCGAAAAAGAGTCCCTTGGCGTTGTTGGCTCAAACCTGTAGCCAGATCGGAGCAGATACCAACTCGAAGCCCCTCATCACTTCATTGGACAGAAAGAGAGAAAATAGTGAAAAAAGTGGTGGAGAAACTAAAAGTTCGGGTACTCCTGTTGGTGATAAATTAGCTTTTAAACCATATGAAACACAATCAGTTAAAAAAGACGATAGTGCGCTTCCAAAATCCGACGAATCCAAACGGGAATCCAAAACTCCTTCCGTTAGCAAAACGTCATTAGCAACCGTTTCTAGTGTATCACCTACTACGTCAGTGAATGTGACTCTTTCAAGTGATACTAAAGTGACAAATTCAAATGAATCTAACCGTCCAAGTAGTCAAAACAGTAGTAGTAATAATAAAACTGATTCTGGTAGAAACAGTGCTGGTTCTAGTCCAATTATACGCTCCGGTTTAGAAATTCTCCAGGGCCACCCAAAGGATATTCCCCTCGGAACTTATAAAACTTCATTAGGACCTTTAGGAATAAATTGCAACGGTTGTCCACCTGGTTTAGATGCAAGTACGCTTTCAAATCCTACCTTTCGATCTCCCCTTGCATCCTTACCTTCTCATATGTTAGGATATCCACCTCCACATTTATCAGTTCCAAGTCCGTATATGAGTTATGCTCGAGTCAAGACTGTTGGTGGATCAGAAACATTAGTTCCGGTATGTAAAGACCCATATTGTGCCGGTTGCCAATACAGTTTACAAAGTGCACAATTTCTGACGAGTGCTGGATCTTGTCCTAGTGGTTGTACGCAGTGTGATCATCAAAAACTCGGACTTTCGTATATTCCAGGACTACCGCCACCGACATCTATCAGTGCAGCGGCGGCTGCGGCTGCAGCAGCATATTCGCAACATAATTTAGCGTTAAGCGCGCAAAGACCTTATGTGTGTAATTGGATAGTGGCAGATACTTATTGTGGCAAACGTTTCTCAACTTCAGATGAACTCTTACAACATTTAAGAACTCATACGAACCTTACAACATCTGAAGCATCAGCACCTTCCTTATCCCTTTTAAGTCAAGCAAGTACACATCCATTATTTTCCCCATCAGCTGGTTTACATCGTACCTTTCCAAATCCACCTCTTAGTCCTCTATCAGCTTCCAGATATCATCCTTATGGAAAAACCTTACCTGGATCTCCTATTGCAACTACTCCTATGCTGGCTCCTCATCCTCAAGCTCTAGCAGCATATTATCCTTATTCTTTATATGGACAAAGGCTTGGTGCAGCTGTACATCCCTGAAATACTTACTCAACAAAATAAAAATTAAAGACACCGTAACAGCAGGCTTTTCAATTCGTTCTTCATATGTGAAAGTTATAGAAACAATTTCCTGTGGACGATTTGACTGTCAGCAGCGTTCTTTAAAAGTGACCTGTTATTGTTAAAAGATGTCGGTTTCATTGAGCATTTAGGTAGTTGACAGGACTGCTGTTTATGACACTGGGGGGACATGTGAATGATTGCCATAGTTAATTTATTTTGTGGTATGTGAGTTGTTATAACGTTGTTTAGTTTTTGCAGTTATGTGTAATTCAGTTGAACAAATAATTTCATTTTTCGACAATGAGAATATACCATAGTTTTAATAGTATATATAAATTATGTCAATAATTCTATATTAAACATGAAGTGAATGTAAATAATTTATTATGTATGTGTAAAGAATTTTAACTATTGTTTGATTTTGAAGAAAACAAAGTAAAATATGTTGATAAATTATAATAAAACAAAAAATGAAAACGAATCACTTATTTCTTACTGTTCTTTCAAAACTTCCTATTTGCGATAAAAGATCAGTACAAATATTTTGCTCAGTTTTTACAGAAAAAACATCATTTTGCTGAGGTTTTACAGAAAAAATATTACGAAATTTCATATTTAAGCAGTGATTTCTAGTAAAAAAAAATCATTATGCCAAAATAAGGAAACTCTTCCTTCGCTGTATTTCCAGTTTGGAATAAAAGTAAATGAATTTATTAATACTCTAATCAACAATTCCGTGATCATGTTTGTTGTACTCAGTGAATGGAAATATACTTATTACACAGTTGTAAAAAAAGGGAGAAATTAGTAACTATATATTGTGTAGAAACTAAATATATTTATTATAACTGGGTATGTGGATATGGTTTTAAATTAAATCGTTAACATATTTCATTTATAAAATACGTACGGAGATCTGTGATATCTGAGCAACAAAATAATATAATACTCCTCTGATATTTATTACCTAATCACTTCTAATAAGTCAATATATTTACTTAGCCTTGGTGAATACGCGTATTAAACTAAAACATATATATAATGTACTGTTGATGTCACAGATTGAAACACTTTGTTAATAATTTGAGACACCCTAAAGTTTTGTGGAAAACTAAGTAGAAAATGAATATAAATTATCTTCCGGAATAAGCAGTTCGGCCACTTAAAATCCGTTGAATTTTTAGATACCTTTGTTTTAAAAACATGGTAGGCTAAAAATCAAAATTCTGCTCAATGCTGACTATTTTATAAACTTTCAAAATATGCTGAGTTACCTTTTTCATTTCACACTAACAGAAGGCGTAATCTTCCGACAGAAATCGCGAAAAATTGACAGGTTTCTACACAGATTACGCTCTGTAAACAGAAAATTGTAAATGGCATTACAACACAACGTACTTTCGCAGGATGTGTATAAAACATTACAGCGTAATTTTGATTTTTAGTCAACCATGTTTTTAAAACAAAGAAATATTTAAAATTCGTGGATTTTAAATGGCAAAACCCAGGCGCGGATGGGCGAACCTGAAAATATAGCGATGTCGAGGACCAAATTCGATGAAGGCGAAACAATTTTGACGTTTTTTCACATTTTTTGGGCAAAAATACGCTATTTTCAGGATATTTTTCGATTTTTTTCGTTCTTCTTTTCTCTTTTTCTTTATTTTTTTCGCGACGTGGGGCGGATCCGCGCCTGGTAAAACCGTGGGCAAAACTACCGTTCCCCGATAGAAATGACTGCAACATGGGCGTCCACTCTCTACTGGTGGGACAATATGAACCTAGGAAGTTTTCACATTGCAAATACAGTATTATCATGTATATACACACACGGTATGCTAACTTTGAGAATAATATGTGGTTTTATTATAAATCAAAATAATATGAATGAACGAAAGTAGAGAAATCACTTCTCAGTAGGAATTTAATTTCCGAGGGTATGTTTAACATTCATAATGAAAATTTGAGCAAGACGAAGTAAACACTGGTTCAATGTTGATAACCTAGAATCCAGTCCTCCCCTTCCCCCACCCCTCCTTTTGCTCCCTCCCTCGTTGCTGCTTGGCAGGCCGTGGAAATTACTATTCGTGCTGTTCAT
>JAQFYR010000093.1:0-16838 GCA_034694985.1 Campodea silvestrii
TTTTTTTTGTTTTAATTTTTTTTTTTTTTTTTTTTTTTGATTTTTTTTTTTTTGGGAAGAATGATATGTACATAATTATTATAAACAGCTACTGTGTAATAATATCCTGACAATAAATTAACCTTTATACTTCTAATATTGTTAGGCAGGCCAATATTATTTTATACATCAACAAAATCAGGAAATATAATAAATTACATTCCTTATATTCAAATTCATTAAGATTTCTTCTACAAAACTTCTAAGCCAATTGAATAAGGATTTTAAAATTGTGATGAGACGATATAGAAAATATACAACGACGTGGAATATCACAAACAATGAATCTGCATTACATAGTGAGTCATTTCTTAAAACTAAATGACAGCTAATTTTCATTATTATTTAATATTTCTGATCATATTCAATTTCATTTTTTATTTTCTTTAACACCAATCAAGCTTCAAAGTGAAACAAAACTGTCAATATGACTGTTAGATTATAGTCGGCGACTGCTGTCAGAAGTTTTACGTTTTGAATCAGCATTAGCACTTTCCTTATAATCCCTTTTAAATTATTATGAACAAACAGCTTGAACTAATTATTATGTTGCTGAATATCGTAGAAAACCATAATTATAACAAGTGCTACACGTTCAGTAGAACTGTAGATATAAAATAATTTAATTAACCAACAAAAGGTTATTGTTACTACTGAGTAGGAGTAGCGTAACTTTTTGTCAAATAACCAGCTCTTATGTATGACGTAACATACCGTATTCGTAACATTTGCGTTTCCAACTTACATTTTGAAATTGTTAAAAGCAAACAGTTTGAACTGGATATTATACACACTTATCTGTTGGTTGATGTCTGTGGCTTATTTATATATCATAGAAAAGTCTATATATAAATTTTAGACTTTTATCAGTTTTATGTATTCAGTAAGATTGCAAATATTATCTCAATTAACAATTAAATAAAAAAAAAAGAACTTCTGCATAAAATTGTGGAACTTTTTTTCCAGATTTACCAAAAAAAAAAAGATTTGTCATCTCTTACAAGCCTTCACAACATGTTATGTAGCCTATATAACTAGTTTGTTGCTGTGAATATCGTAGAAAAGCAATACGCCAATTAGGCAACGCTTGTAAATATTA
Source organism: Campodea silvestrii (assembly GCA_034694985.1). Classification (NCBI taxonomy): domain Eukaryota; kingdom Metazoa; phylum Arthropoda; class Diplura; order Rhabdura; family Campodeidae; genus Campodea; species Campodea silvestrii. The sequence goes on from JAQFYR010000093.1 coordinate 1,139, forward strand.
CGGTACCTTATAACTCAAATAACAATGACAACAACAACAAAATGTTCTGCAAAGTATAAATTTTTACCAAACAACAAATCTGTGTCAATTCGTAGACGATACACGCTATAGGCATACATTGTCTCAATCAGTCATTGAAAGGCTTATAAATTAGCAACTTGTAGCCTAAGGTATATTTTGTCACTAAGACTTCTAATCATAGTAACACATACCACAGTGGTTCATCTCTCTACAACATTTAATTCTAGCTCGTCTTTTGTAACATAATAATAATAAACACTTAATTGTAAACATACAACAGAGACAATGGGTAACTCCAGACTGTCATATAAATAGATAAAGTTTTATATATAAAAACAAGACAAAATACAATAGTACGATACAAAAACACGAATAAAACAACTGTACATATCAATAATAAGTTGTAGCTGCATAAAATTCATTGATTTATCTTAAAATAGGCTAATTTGTGAATGAAAATTACTTTGTTCGCTTTGTTGTATGCCTCCCTATTGAAGTAGCTCCACCTAATATAAGCTAACCTATCCTACAGCGGAATATCTCTTGAAGCCTACTACGGAGACACGCCAACGCCTAAACGCTTGGAGGAATAAAGCGACGGTTGACCTAATATCGTGATACATAATATTTAAAGCGAACAAGCAAATCAAGATAAAATAAGACAATACAATAATAAATGTGTACACGCCATATAAACGGTGTAGATCTTAAGTATAAACTGTAAAGTCCGAAACTTTGAAAATGCACTATTAACAGATGAAATCTTCACAGGTATTTGTCGTGTGTGCACAAGATCCGACTAGATCTGAAATCCATCCACATCGAAGATATATATGCTATATTATAAACTAATGTCCAAATCGAAGATACATTGTATTATACTGTCTATAAGATACATCACTCTCAAAAGACAACAATTACTTTAAACAATGTTGAAACTCACAAATGGCGTCGTAACTATTCACTGGTTACTGTGCGTAAATCATATTTCTATAGTCCAAGGACAAATTGTTTTTGGTTCAAAAACTTTTACGAAATAGAAGAAATATATACTGTAGCCCAATCTACACAAAATAATCACATATCACAAATCATAATTACGGTACATAACTCAACTTTCTAGAATTTGAAGATTCGAAGATTTAATTCCTAGAATATTATGACGACTTAAAGACAGTTACTTTTCTAGAATTTGAAAACTCGAAGACACAACTGCACTTTCTTGAATCCAATGACTCAAAAACAGCTAATTTCTAGAACACGAAGACTCAAAGACTTTCTAGACTCGAAGACTTTCTAGAATCAAAGACTTTCTAGACTCGGAGACTTTCAAGACTCGAAGGCTTTCTAGACTCGAAGACTTTCTAGACTCGAAGACTTTCTAGACTCGAAGACTTTCTAGACTCGAAAACGGAATGTTTAGTACCTTCTAGAATACTCTCAGCCAGGTAGAAAATGAAGACATTGTAGATACTATATAATCATACATTTAACTTATTTGTCTTCCCAAGAACAAGTTCTTATACTTTCAGAACCTTCAGTTTGTGACGTCACAGAAGTATGAACTAAAACATCAGTTTTCTCAACCAAATATCCAAGCTGCCAATCACGACTGTAACATCTCGTAATACACGTAGACGAAGAACGCTCATACTCCTCACAAGTTGTAGAAAGTAGTGGTAGATGTACTGCAGGTAGATTATTCACAATTGTTCTTGCTGTCTGCTATGTATAGAATGTAGTTACGTATGGAAAAATTAAACACGTTCACTGACATAATACCGTAATATTCTTCACAATACAACACCACAGTAGAATTTTGATTTCCTTCAAACAATTCAACTTCACTGACACTGAGGAAAACTGGCGGACGAGATAGATCGACATTTACTTCACTGACAGACAACTAATAGCAGATAAACAGTCTTCGAATACCGCCGTACTTTACGTAGAACAAACTCGTCTGAAATTTCTTCCAGGACACTTTTCAGAAGTTGCATAAATATACCGTAACAGATGATAACATTACAAACTGAAGAAATCAACTCGTAGTATTATAAATGGAACACATTTCATTTCGTAAATTCATAAATTAATCACTAAAATGTAATTTCCTGTAGCGGACATATCCATTGACTTTTGTAAACTTATTTAAAATGTCTTAAAATTTACTTAGTTTCATTCAAATTGTGCGCTAACCATGGAGCTACAATTTTAACATGTATTATTCTCTCAGACGACAGATAAATATAACAATAGGCTACCAACAACAAAAACATACAGACGTATTAATACGGTACACTTATGAAACATAGTTACATAGATCAGTTACTTGTGATGAACCACTGTGGTAAATTAATGTCAAATTTCGCAGATTAAGACAATATCAGTCAATCAATTATTAGGACTTCATTTATTTTCCTGAGACCACAATTAAACATAACCCATACTCTGATTTTGATCACATTTTTTTAAATGTGCTGATTGATAGTGATTGAGATAATACTGCATACGCTAAGATAATTTATTGACTTTTAAGTATTTGAGCTTGAAATTAAACAGAAGCCACAGTACTTACTATTATGGTAGCTGTGATACGGTAGTAAAGTTTTGTCCATAAAGTAAAAAAAAAAGCTTATTGTGCGTTTCACTTAAAGAATTCCGTGACTTTTTACTTTCAATTCGTTTGTTAAAACCAATTGAATAGCTGATTTTGAAGATTCATCACCGTAGTTAGTTTTATATTCACGTGTGGTGCACACCTAAATAAGTTTTAATGAATTATTTTAAAGGAATCTTTGAAATATATTGAACTGTGCTGAAAAATTCATGGATTTCTTTAAGTGAAACGCACAATAGGCTATCAAATACATCTGTTTCACTCAGGTACAGATTCATAGTTTGTGTTATCCCTGCGTACTAAAAAACAATATAATCAGGTTATAAGCCGAACTTAATAATTTTAGTGAAAATACGGTACCGGTACCATAGTTAACGATGTACCGTAATAATTATAACTTGTATAATACAAGTTACTGGTACCGTACTCCTTTAAATGAATATAGAACTTTGACTAAATGAATATAGAACTTTAAATGAATGTAGTTGACAATGTAATATTAAGAGACTACCGTATCTCTGTATTTTATAAAGAAGATAAATAATAATCTAGGCCTATTCACCTATTTGAATTGAATATTTCGTCTCATCACAAAAATAACTAAAACATAAACACTATAACATAATTATATATATACACTACAGATAACAATAACAAATAAACACCAATGATAATAGCATTCAAAATAGCAACTAAAAATGTAGCGAGGCAAACACCATAGACCAACACTGTTTTAGTGTCTCGAATCCTGATGCCGTTTTCCGAAATCAAAATAATAATAAACTTATTTATAAACAATCCTAAAATAAATCCCTGAGTACCGTACGTTAATGTCAGATAGACAGTATAAGACAGTCATATAAAATATTGTATCAATAAATATTAGGTTATAGGGCCTATTCAATCATATGAAGAACTAAATGCTGAAAAAAAGGTCTTAATATATATTTTAAAATTATATTTTTAAAATTGCATAATATTTCAAAACAAGTTGAAATGCTACTTGTAGAAGTCGTAGAATTACGCTCATGTTGCTGGCATCCATAGCAAAATAATAGGGACTACATTAAATAATACTGCGGAGTATTTTAAAAATGTCATATTTAAATAAGTGGCTCTCAAGCCTCCTAATACTTGGAAATTATCGTAATTATAAATAGAAAAGATAATATTAGTGAAACTCTCAGTAGTAATAAAATAATAATTATGTAGATCTGCAGGTAACAAGAGAGCTTCAGATGGAAAATACAATATTGGAAATAACGAATCCCCCCCCAATTTTTTTTAATGTACCATATACGGCTGTAAGTCTATAAATTTAATGAATGGTACGGTACTGAATAAAATAAAATTATAATAGGCCCTAGTTTAAAAATTACGACAAAGTGCATACCGTATTGCATCTTCTTTTACATTTTCAATTTTCTTCTGCAGTTTTTCGTGGAAAGTTCTCAAGCTGTCAAAGAATAGTTCGCTATCGTACTTAGATAAACCCAGAAAAATTACTTTTAAAATTGCCAATGATAACACATTTATTGCTTTATGTACCATACCAGTAGATAATTTTAAAAATATTGAATAAAATATTCATATCTAGGCTAGTACTTTTTATTTTCGTAGTAAGCCTACCGTACGTAATGGATTTTTTTTTTGTCCTACAGTTTTTGGTATTTCGGCTGAAAATTAATAATAGGCCTACTGTACTGATGCCAAGAAAGCCAATTTTTATAGAATGTTCAGCTATGACTGGGAAGTTAATTTATACTGATCTGAATATTCTAGAAACTTCGGAAATTATAAACTAAACTTTAAAATTAAAAATACCGTAATGGTACCGTAATTCTTGTACCGGTAACTTTTATCACGAAATAGACTAGTTAGCCGAAATCGACCTATCTTTTAATTGATACAGGTAAGCATATTTAAAAAAAAAGACTTATCCAGTGCCCTTCGGAAAATGTAATTTGCTTTCAGTTGTGGCCTACTATAAATTGAACTGACAATAGGAACGTTCGTTTTGGATGGATCTTATTAAATTACATACTAATTACATAATTTAATGACAAGTGGGCCCACAGCAGTCTACAGGCCAATAAGGTGGACGTGGGGACTTACACAATATTTTTAACATGGGTTCCGAACCACCGAGATACGGTATTTATAACCCCTTTTAAAACTGTGTAATTAATTCCGTCGCAGCTGCTTCTAAGATGTGTAATTTTAAAAATCCAATTTTTCAAATTACGGTATGGAGCAACAAAATATTTAAATTAGTTTATCGTCAAACTATATCCTGCTATACATCATTGGAATCGTCATGAAATGCATTTTCCAAAAATGTTTTTCTTTTTTCTGTGACGTCAAAACTAAAAAAGTTTTCACCGAGCTACGGCAGACGAACGCATGGAAATAAAATTTGACAAACGCCCGTCGAACTACGCTCATTAATCACATGCAGGAAGCATTTTCATCCGTGGATAAACAAGTTGGATTTGACTGACACAATATGAAGTTGATTAGAACTATGGTAATGGCATTTGAGGTCGACTAACCCACAGTACCATACTAAAGATCGTGATTTCGGCGACCCCGAGTTGAGTTCGTTGAACACCTGGAGCAACGCAATTTTCAAAAATGAACTCTGCTTATTGAAAACAGTTTTAATGGAGATAATTCACAGTATTTTATTATAGGTGCATGATGCAGCCGAAACTAATCTGAGGTTTTTGTGCAGCCTAATTATAATGTAAAGGCAGCGAAACATCTCAAATTGTACAGATTTTATTATTACGGAATGTTTAAGTACGGTAGGCTACGTAAAGCACATTATGTAATACAGGAATTAGATATATATATGGAATTGGACAATAGGGGTGCCACAATTTGCTAGATACCGTACATCCAAGTAATTTTCAAGAAACGATATTATTCAGATATATTTATAGCGAAACTTGGTTCAAATAATACTTTTTACGATGTCTAATGAAAAAGTGTTTGTTTACGTCGACCGTACTAATACAGTCACACATGGTGCCGTGTATTACATTGTGGGTCTTCATCCGCAAAATTCAACCCGTGCTTTTCCTGGTTGCTTGAAGTTGGAGGAAACAAAATGAATGATGAATTCTCATCAAGACGATTTTGAGATGATTGTGCGAATGATGTTGTGTGGCACCCCCTTAAGAAAGTCGGAATTCGTCGTACCGTATCATATTTAGCACTGCCACCAGTCGGAAAGTTTTAATTTTAAAAATATTTTATAATCAGAGTGAAGTAGCCTATGGTATCGTAAGGGATAAGCTTTCTCTTTTTTAAAAAAAACATTTTTATGTAAATTTTTATAAAATTCAACAGGCCTCCTAATTACTTTATTTTAGATATTCATTAAAATTATAAGGCCTAGTCAAAATATATTGTATAAATTTCTAAAAAAAATTATAGGCTATGAACAATAGTTGCCCTACCATAGACAGCGCAGAGGTAAAGCAGAGCACCTGCCCAAGGCGTCGTTCAAAGGTATGTAAACTGAGCGCCATATTTTGCAAAACACTGTATAACATTCAAGTAATTGAGGAATCAAGGGTGCTGATTTATAGTTTCATTACCAGACGCCAAAACAGCTAGCTATGATAGCCTACAGATTATAAATTATACAAAAGGGAGTCCTTAAATATTCTTGCTAATGCAAAAAGTATTTGAAAAAACAAAACCAGGCCTTTGATTTACATTGTCCTTATTATTTTAGTGTTGGATTATAAGCCTACTACGGTAAACTGTAAAACTAAATTCTCATATTATGGTATTACCTTGAAGTACGGTATAATAACATTTGACCAGAAATTGAAGGACTGGGTACTAAGAACTAGGGCTGTCAGCAGAAACTTGGGTATCCAGCCAGAAATGTGAGGGTCCGGATTGAAATTGGAGTTTCCAATTTCTTATTTATTTTCACGTCTAATTTTATTACAGATGTTATATATACACTTCTGTATCAAAATTTGCAGTTTGCTCTGACAAACTCAAAAGTCTTTTTTAAACACTACAGTACGGTACCGAATGCTCTTTAATTGAAGAGTTTCACTGCGAAATACAAAAAATTACAACTTGTCAACTACGGTAATGTATTTTCGCCGATTATTTACTCATAACTTTTCGCTGACAGCCGTATCAGCAAACTGTTCAATTACATATTTGCAAATAAAAGTTATCGTATTAACATAGTTTGCTTCCTATGGTATAAAATATGCCAGTAGCAAAGAATTTTCGGTGTTTTTTTAAACTCATTTTCATCTCGTCCATGTAAATATGAATTGGGTAGCTGGATGGGAAATTATCTATGAGCAGACAGCCCTAGTCAGTGTCGATGATAAAAGTATGTAAGAAATTGAAAGAAGCTTATAAATACAATGTTGGTCATATAAAATGGTCATAAAGAACTTAATATTTTAAAAAAAAAAAACATTAGATTTGTGCAAATTATGCTTCTCACTATCGAGTTTTCATTGTCAAGTAACGGAGGAATGAAATAAATGTAGGCTACAAATAATGAAATGTATTACGTAATATAATGTCGGAAACCTAGCAGATCTACTGAGATTATTTAGTGTTTCGATTATAAAGATACTGTAGTATGAAAATATATGAATCTCTTTTTAAAATGTTGGAATCGTCATTATGCCCAATGATAAAATGCATCTTAGAACTGACGTGGGTTACGAAAAACCACGCCCACTGCAGGCTACAAATCTCACAGGATTTCAGAAAATGCATTGCCATAGAGGTAATAAAGTTCTTAGCTTTTAAAATTACAGTTTCAATTTGTGCCATGACTCAGGACTACAGATTTTCAGTCATTTTTATTTTCAACACCAGAAACTGATATGAGTCATAACTGAACATACGGCGTACAGGAATTCTTAATTACACTGAATTTATAATGTACAGCTTATAAGCTTTTATATTTTAGGTTTGATAAATTTTCTCGTTGCAACGTATTGTTTACCAGCAGCAGCGAAACAAGAATTTGGTGGATAGAAAATAGATAGTTTGGAAGTTCGGTGGATAGAAAATAGACAATTTAGAAGTTTGGTGGATAAAATCGGATTTGGGCTCACGACGTCAGATTAGAAATTCATAATTGCTATGTAGTAATATGCAAGACATTTAAAACAGATTTTGCCTTATGGGTAGTACTTCAAGTTAATAAAATTTAATTTCGCCCAGTTACGAAATAAAAGTATTTCGTATGCTTCTGGTGTGTGGTTTAGTTACGATCAACTTGAGCACGTACTTTATGGTAACATTGCCATTTGCCACAATAAATAGAGCGAAGCTAGAATTGACAATAATTTATCTCGTATCAAGGAAAAGGACGTTATACCATCCCGTGATGGAAAGACGTCTAAAATTTTAAGGGAGCTATATGTCTGAATAAAAGGATATTGATATCCCCCTTTAGTTTTCACAGTTTGACAAAATAATATTAGACCTCTAGAGGTGCAACAAATTACTTTCAACAGTAATTTTTGTCATCATGATGAATGGTAATTGTTTATAAAGTATTTCAAAATGTCGATAAAGGCATAAACGGAGTAAGGGCATAAACAGAGTAAGGGCATAAACGGAGTAAAGGCATAGGCCTAAACGGAGTAAGTTGACACGGAATCGAGCCTATTTTGCTTAGGTTATGATATCGATATCCATGTTCCCAGGAATTCAAGACGTAGAACAATAAGTAAAAAAATATTGGGGAAAACAGTTGGAAGGCCTAGCTAGTGAAAATTAGGATAGTTTTTAGTGGTAATATTTTGTGAAACTAAAATTATTTCTTGAGAGTGATAATTTACTGGAGAAAATATTACGGTGCTGAAAACTGAAGATTTCTGCTCCAGACATTTCGACGAGAGAAAAAATGTTTTGTTTTAAATTTATAATTTGGAGATTATTTTAAAAGGTGATAATAGGCCACATGTTAATGGCTGGGGATTTAAAAAACATAAATACGAACACCAAGTAAATATGACCAACTAAAAACAGGTAATATTCATACAGCATTACGGCACAATATTATAAAATTGTATGTAGTAATCATATATATACATATGCACTGTACCTTTCATTCATATTTCAACCTTCCTTCAAATTCAGATTTCAGAACACAAATTTATACTGCAGCCTATATTTTGAGATTTCCCAGATTTCCTGTCAATTATATACACCGTACTGGTACCATATTCTTCATTATGAAACCATATTCAAACACAAACTCTAGGCTATAGTTTCTGGCTGATTGTCTGACTGAGTAATTTTAGTTGACGTTAAAGCTAGAAAGCTTTCTAAATTTCTTTTCCGTGAGAGAACATATTTAACTTTTAATCTGTAAATGAGCTTGAACATTAAACTTTGAATAATGAGCTGGAACTTTAAACTATCGCCTAATTAAATTTAAGCTCAAACATTAAACATTTTGTCGCCTAATTAAATTTAAGTTCAAACATCAAACTTTTCAAAAATAAGCCCTAGCTCAAAGAATTTAATAAAAAAAAGTATTTATTTTAAACCCTCGTGTTGACAAACAACAATTACATCTTTGTTACGTCATTAAGTTACCTGTAATCATTTTATATCTGGAATCTTACTGAAACTGTTACCAGTAACATATCTTGACACGTAACATTCGTAATTATGTTACCACCATTGATAATTTCTCTGTGAAACATAATAATGTATACATTCCATATGATACGTAACCAACCTGCTCCATAATACATAACTTACGTAATTAACCAGATAACCAACCTGTATAAATACGGTACATAAAACATATAACCAGCCTGTAAAAAATACATGTAATTATCATAACTATAATGTACCGAATGCTGCATGATAATACCTTCGGAACGAACAATGAAAGGTTCACCACTCACCCATCCATCTGCAAGGCTGCCAATGGGTCTTCCTGCTGTAGAACTGCTGCTTTGATGATTTGTGGAAGCAAAGGGTGCAGGTGGTTAAGTTTTATTACGGAATTCGAGAACGAAACGTTTATTTCGGTTTTTAAAAATTCCCCAATTCTTTTCGGATGTTAAAGTACGGTAGGCTACTGTATCAGTTCTAATTTATGTTACCGTACTTCTATCGGATATTTCAACTGATAAGTTTTACACTGGTAATGGCAAACCTCAATATTATGGTACGGTAGCCTATTAAAATGTGTGGCCTGCCAACAATGAAATATTTTCGTCTCTGCCTTTTGGGGCGATTTTATTGTGACATTGTATTAAATGTCCTGGTAGTACTGCAGTCTTATATTCGATGCTTGGCTAAAATAGCGGATAAAACTTTCGTAATGTTTTACAAATGAACAGGTTCAGTTCATAAACCTTTCAGAGTTTCGGTTGCCCTTGAGTTTTGGAATTTATGTTTGCTTTAAAATTGTAGTACGGTAACGTTAACAAAAACCCACATTGTTTGTTGTAATATATTAAGAGGCAGAACCCCTTTTTTTCGACTAAAGGTTGAGTGCAGAGATATCTGCGCAGCTACTAATGTCGTTAGTTCGTGATTAACCAATTACAATGGTAAATCATATTTAGGCCTATAAACATGTTTCAATTTTCCCAAAAAAAAATTCAGATTTCCTCATAATGACCTGAACTATTAGCTTGTTGTAGTACATTTCGTTATAATTTTTTTCGACCCTTTCCAAATTGCGCTACAGTACCCTACTCTGTATTTGGTTCCCTTTTCACAATATTTTTGAGGGTGTCTACCAGGAAATGAAATTCCTTCAGTATATTTCAAGATCTGATACAATGATATTCTGACAGGAAACATTCATTTAATTATGAATTTAAAAATGCAAAATGTTCTCATTGCTCTGCATGCGAAAATGTTACATAATTCGGAAGTCTGTCAGAATGTTCTACTTTTTATAATAAAGTTAAATCAATTGGCCTAATGCTCAAGCGGAGACCAAATTTATTTACATAGACTATATTTTTGATTAAAAATACCAGTACCTTGTTGATTTTACGCACACAGATTTTCTGAACTCTTGTAGTACGGTATGGTAATGTTTTTAAAATATAGATAATGAATTACCATAATTATTTTTCAACGGTATTTTACTAATAAAACGTCATTTTCCCTGAGTTTTCAGGATCTCCTAAATTCCCTTGAGTATGATTCGAGGTTTTCGTAGTTTGTAGGTTGGTAGACACCCTATCTTTATGGTGTTTACGATTTGCGCTAGTATTGTTCACATTTCTTTCCCATTGAAATATTTTTAATGGTTGCTTTCGATCCCCTTTTCTAAACTTGTTTGCACATTTTGTTCAATATAATAATTCCCGAAAAAGCTGACCAATTTCCCCCAAATGTGTATTTTATGCTTTCATCCACAACATTTATAAGATTAAGTAGTGGCGTATTTTGAATTGAAATTTGGGAGGGGTTTTCGTTGAGCCTTCATTAAAATGAAGAATAAATTTTTTTGCGTTTTTTTTTTTGCAAAATTTTTTACGTTTTTTGTGACAAAAAGACAATTTATTTAGGGAAATTTTCAAGTTTTCTTTTTGGTGTTTTCAAAAAAGCTGGTTTGGGTTGGTTTGAACCCCAAACCCCTCCTTAAATACGCCACTGAGATTAAGCTGTTTTCAAAAACATACGGTACGGTAGGTAAATTACAATTCATTCTACTGAATCATAGAAATGGACTAGATTTCTTTGGAGGCAAGAAAAAAAACTTGGGATTTTTTTTTGCTGTCGAATTTTTAGAACGTACTTTCGTATCGTTAAGGTTACGTTTCATTCCTTCTGACATTAAATGACAATGACGTTTCACAGGACTAGCCTATGATATAGGCAGGCATATTATTACATGTACAATGTCAAAGTTTTCTTGTTGTGTGACTTACAAAGTTGTACGTTGTCGGGATGAAAGCTAAAATAATAAAATATAGGCTAGGCTATTTTAAGGCTTACTCAGTATGCCAGCATAAAATATAAAAAAAACTAAAAAATATATAAAAAAATGGATAGGCCCAGCCTATTTTATAAAAAAATTAAAATATAAAATAAATAGCCTAGCCTAAATAAAAAAAATAAGAGAGAAATTCCGATTGCACTGAATCATATAGGCTAATTTGATATTTAAAATTACCATGACACTGCACAATAGATTACGCGAACTTTTTGATAGCGTATACCCGGTAGTTAAAATAAAAAAATGCATTTTGTTGAACTAGGCTACTGTTTAAAATTTAAAAGGTAATGGTAAATATGTGATGTTTATGACAATATACTACAAATTGATTTTAAAATTTGGAATCGGCTGAATTTTTAGATAAATAGAATACTGTACCGGTACAGTATATCATGAAGGATATTACCGTACCACAAATATTTAAGAGTTGATAAAAAAAATTGGAAAAAAAGTATTGCAATATTCGTTGAAGATTTGAAAGAAGAAGCTGAGAGTGGTTTGCAAGAAATTTATATTTAGGACATTTAAAATTCAGTGACTAAAAATGAATGATTAAAATTGAAACAAACTAAAAACTACAAATCAGAGCCCTTGATCTCTGAATCTTACTGATTTTGAAAATTATAAAAATTAAAATTTAATACTGTCAATTATTTTTGAAGACCTGAAACGTGCACTCGTAATTTCCCTCTGAAACATGCTGGACATTCCCCCCCCCCCCCATGCATCGTTTGATGTTGCCTTCCCAGACAACACTAACGATTAGAAAATAATCGCTTTTGAAATTAAAGCAATTCAAGGGAGATGCAGATTGTATATTTTCACTTCACAGTACTGCATTACCAGTACCTTCAAAATAAAAAAAGAACGGAAAAATATGCTAATAGTTAAACACGGAATTTCTGATACGATGCGAGTTAAGATTTAAAAAAACGCGATGTTTGGAACGATTTAAATTTAGGTTTAGAACTAATTGAAAAAAAAAACGCGGCTACTTTTAAAAATATGGTACTGTTAAGAATTATAATGCAGAAAACATGACGGTTATTTTACTAATTTTTATACGGGCGAAATTTAAAGCAAGTTGTACACACATCCTGAAGAACATTACCGCGACTAAAAACTAAAAAAAAATTTAAAAAAAAATAAAAATAAAGAAAACTACACAATTTGTTTGATTACATTCTACAGTTTACTTGAACGATGGAGCGGTTAAAAAATTAAATTTTACGACGTTTTAAATTCAACGGTGAAAAAAATATTGAGAAAAGGTGAAATAAACTACAAACTACCATCGCGCGCGAATAGGTCCAGATATCCAGGAATATCAGACCCTACCCTCTTGACAGAACAACCTATCTCATGGTAGACCTATATTTGAAACAATGTATAAGTAAAGACCTTGAGCACATCGGCACATGTTACGAATTTTCTCGGATTTTTAATCTCAAAACCGCGAATTTGGAACCAGTAAAAACAGTTCCCGCGAATTTTACATTACGAATAAGTTACAAACGATTTATTAATTAGACGGTGATGTTTAAAAATAATAAAAAAAGTTTTCCACCGTGTACCGAGAAAATATTTATAATACGAATTAAAAACTGATTTCTAAAAACACTGAGAGAGAAAAAGGTCCTTCTGAATTTACAACATTACCTAAAAAAACAATAAAAAATTCCAAATGGAGTTCCGTCATCTGCTCACGACCAACAAGCTGTATGAGTACCACCTATCATACAGGTACCTTTTGGGGTATTAACCCACGCCAGAGGGTCTTTGGGCCCCCAATATCTACGTAGTAGTTCCGTTAGTTATTCAGTGGTTGATATATAATCACATCAGTAAAAATATTTTGAAAATTAAATCACGAAAAACAGAATCAAATATTTATTATTTCTTACAAACATTGCAAATACTTTTCTCATGTTTTGTATGATACAAATGTCAGTATTATCATGAAATATAATAAGGTTAGGATGGGTAAGGTTTGACCTCCCAGCAGTCAGAAGGACATGAGGATACGGTGTTTAGTACGTCAGGGTAAGAAAGGCATGTTAGGGTGGAATTACATTTTACGATAATATTCAACTCTTCACATACAAAACAATGATGAATTGTATTTCCTCAGGCTAAAGAAATTGCAAATATATGAATCAGTTTCTGAGATTTAATTACCAAAACAGTATTTATATGAGGTAATCATTGCAAACCACTGAACCCGCAGGACTATGTCCGCATTCAAGGGCTTGTACATGTTGGAACATGAGCATCACTAAACATCCATACCAATTGTGGGTTTGAAGGCCTTGTTTTATTATGTTACATTGTTATTTAAACTAATACCGAACCGAGCGCTACTAGCCTATACTGCAAAAGTTTCAAAATTCGCATAAACTCAATCGAATTCGGATTCGGACCACACGAACGGATTCGTTAAATTTGCGAATTCATGAGATTGTTTGGTTGACTGTGTATTAAAATATTTTAAACAAAACCAAAAATGTATTAACCTACAACGATCTGCTGTTTCATTATCTTTGATGTTTCACTAATTTACAAGTTAAAATTTATACTGAGGGATTTTTTAAACGTATGAAATTCACGAACAAATTGTAGGCCTATAATTTCCGCTCACTACAGCAGATCGTGTAATGTCCTACATGTTATGCGTTCGAACTGCCAAAAAAAAAAAAGTTCCGCGACATGCCAATCATTGCGTGTGAAGTGAAATGTACAATCTCAATACCTCCTCCCCCCTCCCCCCAATGTCCAGCATGTGCCCCTTGCCCTGAATAAAACTAAAACAAACCGCGACTAGCGTTAAAACGGCGGCCAGCGCTAAATATGGCGGCCAGCTCTAAATACGGCGGCCAGCGCTAAATACGGCGGCCAGCGCTAAATACGGCGGCCAGCGCTAAATACGGCGGCCAGCGCTAAATACGGCGGCTAGCGCTAAATACGGCGGCCAGCGCTAAAAACTGCAACCCGTGCAAAAAACGGCGCCCGGCGCGAAACTGCAACCTGCGCGAAACTGCAACCTGCGCGAAACTGCGACCTGCGCACTAACTTAACTGCGTACCCGTACGCGACCCCCCCCCCACGCCACCTGCACCCTCCCTCCCAGGTCACCTTCTTGGGGGTTCACAACAAACCTGCTGTCGTGAAGAAGGAAACCCGGTCCTGAGAAGGAAGAACACAACAAATCAAGCACTGTACATACATTTTATACTTCGGAGTAAAAATACACATAATATTGTATAAGAAATAAATAGTGATACACTTGACGACAAACCAATACGCTTAATCAAAATTGACTAAATCTTTCCAACAAAATTCGTCGAGTTCGGCTAAATACAGTATGATACCGTAAAACATAAAATGTTTGATCTTTTCTTTTTTTCAGAATGATTTTATCCAATTTCAAAATCTGATGGTAATGGTAGGCTATATTAGTATATTACTTGTAAATGGGGCTATAATAATAAATCATAAATCCATCACAAAAATAAGTTAGAATGACTATGACGGTACCGTACTGTAAACGAATTTCATCAATTAGCTTGGAAGATAGCCTACGTACGGTACCGTAACTTAAAATTACAATATTCAAGCTATAATCTGAACTGATGTTTATGTAGGAAACTATAAGACTTATCTAGACTAAACAACATGGACTATTTTCTAGCATTTTTATCAACATTAATTCTAAAGCTGTGCAGTATTTACAAAACATTTGACATTAGATACTTAAAATTCATAAGTCTACGTAAAATTGGATTGAAGATTGAAGATTTAACTCATGAGCCATTCACTCCAGAACTGAATGAGTGTTTATAACTGATGGAGTTAATCTGCAGCACCATATTATATATACATCACCAGCATATTATCAATGACAGCACAGAATGTACATACCGTACCGTTTTAGTTCATTGGAATATTTATTATGATTAGTTGCAATATCTGGTAATGACATGGTGATTTAAAATCCAGCAGCCTCAAAAATTGAAACCTACATAATTTTTTACAAAAACTTGCTGTAAAACCCACGGTACAAAAATAATTATCTC
>JAQFYR010000094.1:0-16838 GCA_034694985.1 Campodea silvestrii
TACTTTTGCAGAATATTAATGAATTATTTTCACCAAAAGTTGTGGGTGGTCATGCATCAGAGTAGTTTAATATTTACCAAAGTAATGACAGGTTATTCTACGGTCATTTTGAATAGATTTTATGCATAAAACCTGTAAGAGAGGTACGGGAAAAAATGTGGACAGCATGTAAATAAATTTATTCGACAGAATTGTGAATGCAAATGGGAAAACATTCGCTTGTATTCAAAATGACATTCGCTTGTATTCAATGTGACAATGCTGATGGCAGTAAATATAAAGCTGTCAGAATTAATTTTATTTATTCTGGTAAACATGTGGACAGGGCTTCACTGTTTTTCCTGCACAAACCGGGGCATTACTTCAGTTCTGCATTTGGCTCCAAGTCAATATTCACATTTTTCATCCTTCCCAGCATTTATTTTAATTCCATTGCTGAAATCCTTCTATAATAGCAAATTACTAACAGAGTTTGAAAAATACTTGTTTCGCAATACACTAGTGCTGCTGTCGAGCGAGCTTTTGATGAGGCTCTGGAGTTTTCGTATCCGAATACCTGAATTCGAGTTCGAGTTCACTGTCTCTCGAGTATCATGGGACCTGAATTGTACTTGAAACTGGCAATTTTTACAACCATTTTCATTGTCTGTTTCTGTTTTCTGGTTTAAGTTTTATCCGTTTTAAAACATTGATTATTTTGCTTTTACATTACTTAATTGAACTGAAGATGACGAAGTGATAAAAATTTCCCAATGAAACTTCAGTCAACCGCATCGATGAAACAGACAGTTTCCTTTTTATTTTTTGTATTAAATATTGCTTCCATATTTTCACACCCACCTAAGACATTTAAAATTCTACTGCCTTATTTAACATTCACCTGCTGTAAACCACGTGATCAGCAAAGAAAACTAACAAACTCATTATTCAAAGATCATAATTATTTCCTCGAAAAACACCTTACAAAAGTTTCTGTCTTCATATCAAAGGGGGATTTTCCCAGGTACCGTACTTAATACATTTTCAAGATCATGACTCATTGTTTAATAACCTACACCTCATTTATTTGTTGAATATATTCATTAAGAAGATCCATCAGTTAACCCTAAACTTGCTTACGTTTGTCGTCTGCTACTGGAGATACTGTAATATTCATAAGCATGGTTGGTATACTTTGTGTTCTTGGAATCTTGGTACGGTCTTATTGAGGAAGTCGGTATTTTTAGATGAGTTGTATTGACGTTATTTCGACAGATTTTCAGGTCATTCGGTGCAGGGATTTTTTATTTTCTGTTGGTAATTTTATATCGAGGAAATATGTCGATTATGAAGGTAATTGATTATACGTACATCGGTTACTTCGATTACCTTTTAGCACTATGGAATTCGTTGTTATCAAGTGTATATTAATGAGATAGATAGCAATTAATAACACAATTAATTGTCTTATGAAGATAATCCTTTTGTTTCGCTTCTTTTCTTTTTTTAAGCGAAAAATTTCAAAAACATGAATATCATATTTAAACAATGAATTCTATGCAACGTAGAAACACAATAACAGGTAGCGGTACATTGAATTAAAGAACAATTTGAAACAGAGAAAAAATCATCCAGCGGAAGGTACTGGGTTCGACTCTCGCCAGGGATGATTTTTCCTTTTGTTCTTTAATTCATTGCAACAATATTATTATGCCTACACTTTATGTCTATTTATTTAATATGAATATCAACACTTTATCAGACAGTATAAAACAGTCAAGCAGTGATTATTATTATTATTATGCACTATCAACGCAGACTATAATATATTAGACCAAGATTATTTAGAAAAAAGTCGACAAATAAAACAATCTAACAACAAGCATAAATATCAACTTCAAAATGGTACGAAACTGAAGCAAAACCGACCAAAAATACCTAATTTTCAATTGCGCTAGAGTTATGTTACTGTATATAATAGCGTTATTGATAATAAATTGTTTCTTGACAGTTTTTTATCTTTAATTTCAATTTATAGTAAATTATATGGTATTTACATAGAGAAAGAAAAAAATAACATTCACGTCAGTGCCGTAGAGAGAAATCCGCCCTTCCCCGCAAGAAAGCTGTACGAGCCCCCTGTAAAATATAAGTGCATATTTAAAAATACCGAGATCTCTAAAATTTTGGACAATTTTATATTTTACTGCCCTATCTTTGTTGTATTTCTTGGTAACTAGGTAAAGACTCAGGAGAAATTACAAAGATGACTTGTGGACGCCCATGTCTGACATTTGCGTTGTGTTTTGCACTAAATATGGGATAGTGGACTGCTTCGAAATTATGTAACCTTTACAAATGTGAAAAACTGTATTCTGTTTAACGTCGACGGACCCTCTAAAGTGCCCCACCCGGATTGTGAGTACGGCGGGCCCTACACTATGAAGCTGTTTCATGCCCAAAAAAATAGGATGTCTTGTTGTTTCTCTTACAACAGCTATGGACATTGGATATATGGCAATAGTCTACCAATTTCTGAGTAGCAACGACTTCTTTGTCCTCCAATGTTTTATCTGCTAACTCCGAACTTTTTATATTCAACTTTACTTTCAGGATTTCATAATATTTAATAGAAAAGCAAAGTGATTTCGAGGGCAAAAAATTGTGTAGTTTAACCTCAGTTGTTTTGAAATATGATTAAAAAAATAGGTGTTTCATGTTATGAAAGTCATATACCTGACAAACATTTTATTCATGCTGTTTGATATATATTCAGCGCATATCCTGTGGGATGTTCTGTTATTATTATTTATCAGCTGGTTCAATGTGAAAAAAAATCTATTTGTTGGTTTTGGTTGGCATCGCGGCATTGAGAATTGTACTGGTAGTTCACAATTATTTTTATTTAGATCTGAAGAAGGTTAATTTGGATATCATTCAAGTTTATCGGTTTGAAAATAAGATAAATATTCAGTAACATGGCAGTTAATGTTTGTAAGAATAAAATATATTTTTGTGGAAGATCGAAGTTGATTTATCCTTCAATTTTGTCATTTTAATAAATATATCAAAATGAGGATAATTTATTATTTCTTCAAAGCATTTATAAAAAACTTAAACTTACTAAATCATTTTTAATTCTTCAATCCCAAACACTTGTAACGCTTGTAACTTAAAACATACTTTGTAGTTAGCTTTGCATATTTTAAAAATATAATATAGCTGAACAAAAACCGCGACAAAAACAGTATTGTAACACATTTATTGTTGTTGTCAATATTTTTAGTTGCAATGATGTAACTGCTGTACTTTATCACTTATAGGAACGAAATTGATTTGATTTGTAGATATTTATAATTGTTACTGACCGTAACAGTCTGGAGAGGTTAACAGTAACTTATTAGAAGAACATCCACTACGTCGGATCGGATCGGAACGGTAACGAGCAAAAATATAACGTATGCATTCTTATACAGAGAAGGTGGCACATCAGGTCTGATCGGATCGGAACGGAATAAATTCTCCCATTTACCTCTATGATAAAGAAAATTCCGTTTATTGTGTGTGGATATAGCTTTATAGAAAAAATATGTTTCGAGTTTTTTTTTCTATTTTCACAAAATCATGAGGGGTCAAAGTTACGCGCAATTGGATGTATGAATATATATTAATACGAGCTTTGACGTTACCAGGACAATATTGTCATCTTATTGTAATATAAAAAACTTAAAAATCAGTTATGACTGATTAGCTTATTGTTATAGCTGTTAATCAACAGCTTAGGAAGGATATATTCCCCGTCCACCTTTTCCATCTGTAGGTGGAGCAGGAAAATGTATTGTATCGAAAATCGATTTTTGTTGCAAAAGAGTATTGAAATTATTTTCTATGGCCATGTTGACAGCAATATTGTTTGAAAACATAAAGATTTCAGATTCTGTTGGTGCTTGTTGTACTTTTATACTGGATAGCGTCTGTAAGCTTTTGACTAGAAGTGCTGTTTGGAACTTGAAATGAAAAATGGTGCTTGGGTTGAAAGAAACATTTTTGTGACCCATATTGTACATCCCTGACAGTCAATCTAAACTTGAAATGAAAGTTGATAAGTGGCGCTTACAATCTTTTAACAAATTGAAATGTTACTCCTTTTTTATGTACTAGATGAACAATAGCAGTAACCTTAAAAACTGTGTAACTTTTGGACCATTATCAGACAGCATTTCTTAACTAATAATAATAATAATAATTTTAGAGAATGAATAAAATATGTACAGAGTTACAACCCGCCGGAAACATTATTTTGTTTCATTACGTCAACAAAGTAAATACCATAAATGTAATGCTCTACACATAAATGCTGTTTCATCTTTACAAGTATATAATCAAACAATACCTTTAAAAATAAAATTTATTAATGACGTACTTTCCCAATTATTTTTCAATATAATGACATCATCACAATCATGTACTTCGGAAACACATTTACAAGAACAACAACAAGTGCTATTTTAACAAGGAAAAAACGTGTACTATGAATGAATATGAATTTGTGCAATGTCACGGCCATTCATTATTTAGTGACAGAATGTAACTTACGTTGCATTAATTTGAGTGTATGTTTAATAATGACTTTGATTTATGGGATTTATTGATTCACGTTTTTTTGCGTTGTTTGTTTTCTAAAGAAATGTGAATTTCAAGGTCGTCGTTGATTGTTGCGTTTAATAATAATAAGTTAAAAAAGCAGTGAATTTTTTGTACCGTATTTTTATTTATTTTTATTTGCACAATATTTTTTTCTTATTTAATCTATGAACTGATACATCCAGTTAATATACGTAATAGTCAGTTAGTTGCTTATGGACGATGTTAAACTCCTACGCTATTTATACTGTTCCGTTTTTTAAAATTTTAATACATAGCGCTCACTTAACCAAAGGGTGTCACCATCACCATTTATTTGTGCAAAAAGTTTTGAAGCTGGTTGCGGCAATTTTTTTATCCAATATACTGAGTACTATCAAATACTACAAAAAAATTCAGTCAAATTAGGCAAATAGTTCGGCTGTAAAAAATTATCAAACTTTTGTATTTTCCCATAAGAAAGCATGGTGGGTGAAAGAAAGTTTCACTCACTATGGTTTCTTATGGGAAAATAAGCAACTTCGGCAATTTTTTTTTTACACAGGAACTACTTAATGAATTTCGCTCAAAATTTATGTGATGCTTTAGATGTAATTGGAGATTCTTAACAAAAATTCACAAAATTTAAACTGTGTAATTGAAAAGGTTGATTTTTAATGATGCAGACATGAGCGCTATGTGTCACTTCTCTGGTTTCATGGTTTATTCGACTCAACAAGTTTCGGAACTCACCGTTCCATTGTCAAGAGAGTTTCAAATCATAAAATGACAAACTAAAGCATCCACGTTTAGTTTGTAAGAGTATTTTGCTTGTAACCGTGGTTTCGCCCTTTTCAAGACTTATCTGTCACCAGCACAGGCATGCTGTTATTAGCTGGCGTACTCTATCAGGGCAAAATTACACTGATAACCGCTGTCGACTGGACACCAGTTCAAATACGGCAGTGTAAAAAAACTTGCTTCAAGAAAACCAATCGTTTCATCTGATAAGTCCCAAGGCTTGGAGTTACGTTCCACTACGGGGTCCTTACATTTTTTTTACGGATAGTGTATTTTTTCCACTGTTTGCTCCGAAATCGGCAATATAATAAGTAGTGTGAAGGTCGTCCATAAATGGGAGCACAAAATAATAAGCTCGATTCAAGTTAGGGCGAAAAAAAATTACGTTTTCATTCTTAAGAATGCTATTTTTTGCAATTTCAAGAGAAATTGTGAAGGCATTTTTATTTAATTTTACTTTTTATTCTCCTGCTTGGGGGTTTCCTAAATTGGAGGCCCGAGGCTGCATCCTCCCTAAGACGGGCTTGATAAATCTCCAGAAGTCTATATTAATATAAACTTGATTTTTTTCACATTTTTGTCCCAAGATTTCCATATTTTGTTATTGGTGGGACATAAACGAAAATACACGGGTAATTCAAAGAAATTTTATTTTTATTCAGAAATATTGTTTTATATTAATTTACAGGAAGCAAAAATTCGATTTCCTGCGGTACTGCAAAGTCATCAGTTACTTATGCAGGATATCCTATAGCAACCTAATGTAACTTTATACTTTCTCAATCAAAGAATCATTTCCTTTATTAGTCCTAAATATATTTAAAAGCAGTTAGGATTTATTTTCGGACTTTCCCGATACGCTTAGACGGTTTTGACGTTACAAGTGATGATTCTCAGATTTAGAATTTAATTCTACGTTGTTCTTCACTACTGGGTGGCGTTTAAAGACTACAGTACACTTCTAGCAAATCATTACCTTAAACTGGGTATAATCACCCGTAAAGTATATGCTGTAATATTTATAAATATATATTCAAAATATTCCTTTGGGTATTAGTTGAGGATGATACTATCAAGCGAACGCGGGTGTTTTAGCACCCTTTAGTCTCTCAGAGGACTGCTGTAACCCACGTATAAAACATGGGTGTAGGAAGGTTGGAGATGCGATGACAAGTCTTTCCATACCCATATTCCATACATAGTTCGAATATATACGAATATACGTAGGTCGAATTTATCCGTTGGTCTCATCTTATACACATATTCCGCATAATTATGTAGTCTCTTGAGTTTTGACGGACTGAAAAATAAAATTAAACTATGGGGTAAAAAATATTCCACTGTTATGTACTTTAAAGGAAGAGTCAGAGCAGTATATTTTTTACCCATTAGTCAATGCAGGCACGTAGCCAGGATTTCCGGAAGGGGGTGGGGATAGACCAAAAAGGTAAAGAAATTGTAATAAAAAATAATATCCGCGAGGGCGAATTTTTCACGTTTTTCATTAAAAATATGCAGTTCTAACGCGATTTTTTTAAAGAAAGGCCCCAGGGAAATATAGAAATGTATTTGAAAATTGTACAAGGGAAGTTAGGACGAAATGTTTTACTCTTTTCGAGAAAAATCTGCAATTTTGAATCGATTTTTTAAGATTTTATACAAAAATTTTGATTTTTTCTCCTAGGTTTTCCTATTTTTTACTTTTTAAATTTTTCAAGGGAGGTTCAACCCCCAAACCTATATAATCAGAAAGTATAAGTCCTGCAGTTTATGAAGATATTTTAATTTTTGATATTACTTCAATTTCAAAGTACGGAAAAATTTCCAAAAATTGCAACTTTTTTATTTTTCAGCCGTACGAAAACTTCGAATTTTGACAGGCAAACATGTACTTAAATTAAATAATTTCACATCAATCAAATGGTTGAGGTCGTTTCTTAAATTTTTTTCTACACAAAAACTATTTAACTGAGTAATTGCAAGTTGAAAATGAGCTTAACTCCATATATTTAGATAGGAGAAAAACTGACCTGTTATTTGAAGATAAAACCGACTTGAAACCCTTTTTTTCCGAAAACCCAAAATCGCATGTACGACTCTGCCTGTATCCCTGTAAAGAATATAATTTTATTTCAAGAAAATAACTATAGTATCCTGAATGTTATACAACCTACAAACTAAGTTTGTCCTGCTGTTGCAAGCACATGGAGGATATATTTTATGAAAGGGGACTTATGCTGAACAAAAAACTACTTTGATTATTGTAATTTTTCGTTTTTGTTGGATTTGACGATTTGTAGGTATTCATTTAAAAATACCAAACCGACATTATAAATGGTAATTCCTGTATGCAGGAGTGTAGAGTTCAGGAATTTGAGAATTAGCAAAACGAAAAAAAAGAAGGAAAAGAACAATTTGAAAGAAAAAATAATATAAAATATCGCATTAAAACCCCTCTAAAACTTTTTTTTATTACTCTAACTGTCTTTGCTCCAATCAATGGTACATTTACATTATTACTCTATACTGGTTTTCTTGAGTCGATTCTTCCCCATTTAAAAATTCTAGATATACATCATTGGGGTAACAACTGCATTTCAAAGGTACAGACCAACGAGCATCGAAAGATTTTTTTAATAATAATTGATAATGTTGTTTACTGATTTTTTTTTCACGGATTTCAAAAAAGTAGTATTCAATTCCATCTATCCGTACCCAAGTTACAACGTTTTAAAACGTATTTTCGTCTGTACAGTTGTGACGTCATCAAAACATTTTTAATTAATATTCGAAAAAACTGCTTATCATATGATGCTGCTTCCTTTCTTAAAAATAAAAAAAATGCCCGTACCTCTGAATATTTTTTCTTTTTGTGCATGTATTATCAGGAGAACAGTTATATTGTTGTTTTTCAATATGCACACTTGTGACGTCATCACATTTTCGGAAGCTAATAATTCGTTAACGGCCATAGTGACAGATTCATTTTTTTCGCTGGCCGCCATGAAAAAGTGTGTACATCGTGGGTCGTGGTCAATTAATATCAAAAACGTTATGTTCTACCTTTAATGTTACTGGCGATTTCAATAACAACACTTGATAGCTGAATTAAAAATTATGAGGATTCCAAAATCATCAAGAAGTTAGAAAGAAGGAGAAAATTATAATTTCACAAGAATCATAACCACAACAACTTATTTGTTTTTGCACTGTTTAATTTTTACTATTTCTTACAAATTCTATTTTGCCTAACACTGCTCACAATTGATTATTACAAGTGAGAATCATTTAGCCTCGTCAGATTACGTGCACTTTTCCAGTCTGGGAAATGGACCACTGTTATATATCTTTACGTTCTTTCGTAAGAATATGGACTCGAGAAGGAGAAAGGAATTAAAACTTTGCCAGTTTTTTTTAAGTTCAGCCTTACAGTTCTTCTAATATGCTTTATTTACTGACTGCAGTTTCGGATTTTGAAATACCATTCTCAAGGATATATGGAGATTTTCATATGGTACACAAAAACTTCCAACACTATTGAAATTGATTAATATTAAAAGTGGTTAATAATGGTGTTGAAGGTTTTTTCTGTACCATATGAATATGTATCCTTGAGAAAGTTTTCTTTTAAAAAACGGAAACTGCAGTCGGTAAATAAAGCATATTAGAAGAACTATAAGGCTTACCAATCTATGGACTATAACAGAGGAACTTAATGTCTTTACGTTTGTAGTATATAATACACTTCTCTGCTTTGTTTTACGTATTTATTGTTTACTCAGTTTCAAAGCACTTGGCTTCATCTTCAGAACAACAAATATTAATACTGAAATTCACAAATTGAAATCGCTTGTTAAATTAAAATTTGTTCTTCTGAAGATGAAGCCAAGTGCTTTGAAAGTGAGTAAACAATAAATACGTAAAACAAAGCAGAGAAGTGTATTATATACTACAAACGTAAAAACTATAAGGCAGTTCAATTATGTAAAAACTGAATGTTAAGTTCTTCTGGCGAGCGTTGTATCAGTCTTATAATCCCTTGTAATCTTTGTAATTCCTTTGTAATCCCTTTATAATCCATTTGTAATCTGTGAAATCCCGTTGTAATCCTTGTAATCTGTAACCTGGTGTATATTATTTTTGTGAGTGATCAACCCCTCGTCTTGTGGACCATCATTTCTTTGTTATACACAATTTTGCCTTTTAGTTCATCTAAATCTCCACCAGATCGCAGCACATTATCCAAACACCGAACACGAGCAACGCCATCTACAAAAATCCACCACAAACGAAACCACATCCCTTCGATCTATGCATCCCACCAAAACACCATCACGAACGGCGCAATAAATTGAACCAGAAAAGAAAATACATTAACCTTTTATCAACAACCATCGCACCAGACGACGCTTAGAAACAAAGTTCATGCTTCAACAACAATAAAAATAGATTTTTAAAAGTCATGACTATCCGTAGAGGAAGCGTATTATTATTAATCCATTTAATATCCTCGCAAAAAAGTAATACCACCCTGGAGCCCTCTTATACTCAGTGATCCTACGTGCATGATAATTATTATTAAAAAAACATACGCGCCGTCGTTTCTTGTTCTAAGGGTCAAGGAAAAAGCGACCAAGGCTTGAAAAAGCCGGTAATTATAACAGTCATGTAATATAAAAAACAAGTTTTTCTTAACTTTGACTGAAAGTAAGCGAGTGACCCAGATACGCAAATTCGTATAGGGTAATCAGGTATGGGCTGGGCATTACGGGCACTACACCTCGCCATATAGTAACAATACGAATGCTACGCGCGTAGGTTTAACGTTTGTCATATGTCCCTGTAAAATGACAAACTCTAATATCAAAGGTGGAGCCGTGTTGCCGAGTTCTGTATCTAGTCCGCTGGTCTACCGTGAACAAGTGACTATGGGCAATGCCTGTTTTTGGTGGAATTTGTTAGTTTTTGTGTCTAGTTTACGTGCTTATTCGTATAATGGGACCCCTCAGCAAGAAGTATGTAAGTATTTCTAAAGTTGTTGTAATTAAAACAACTTGCTATAAAAATTCCATCTCGTTTGATTTTTTTTTTCGTGAATTTTGAAATCGAGTTGTTTGGTAATATCGGGTTATTAGTTGAATATTGCGTATTTTATTAATGGTGATTATATACTTTATTTCAATTTAATATAGGTTGTTTATCTTGGCTTATTCAATTATGGTGTTTATTTAGTCAGTATATGAAAGTTTGTAATGAGAGTAATGTTCGTTTTCCATACATGCATTGGTATTACTGTAATATGATACTGTGCCATTCGTGCGTTCAAGTTAGTTCATCAGTTGGCAAAGATTTCGTCATTCGTAATTTTGAGCTACAGTATAGTACTCTAGATTTAATTTTAATTATTCAATTATTTTTTTCTGCATTTTAACAATGTAATTTATTTAAGTTAAGTATTTTAAATTAACTAATACATCACTTACAAACCAACAAATTCATTTTATAAATACTTTTCATTTATTATTTTCAGACATCTTTTCTTAAATTTCATTCGACCACTAATTACGAAGTTTTAACAATTTTCAGAAACTGAAAAATTATTAACTTTATACACTAAAACGTAATTTCCATGAATGATTTTGCAAACGATATTTCGTCGGAAAATATTACATTTCTATATTAATTATTACTAAGAATTTATACACACGCAAAATATTTTATTGAATATATATCAGTGCTGATTATAAATTAGGAATATTGAAATGCAAATTGACAATTTATTTCGGATAAAAAGTTATTTAAGTTTTACAACAATAAATTTTAAATCTGTATAGCAATGACGCTAATCATATAACAAACTCATTTAACAAGTGTTTACATTTCTGTAAATTTGAAATAAAATGTTTAGTTTGAATACTAGCTCGAAAAATACACAAATTAACATTCACAAAATCAAGGTAATAATCGACAATCTTGATAAACAATCAGAATAAAACAAAAAGCTATATGTGCGATATAATCTGAAGATACTTGGTTTAATTTCTTCCGGAAATTTTTTTTTCTTTGTCTTAAATTACTGCAACGATGCCTGTAGAAATGTATATATTTGTTTAATATACTCATTTTAATTATTACATACGTGTAATATACACTTGTGTTTGAACATTGAGTACGAAAGTGATTTCATACTACTGTACATATTTAATCATCACATTTTGCAGAATTTCACAATGTATATATAAATGTAAATATAACAGTGTATCAACCCTTCGAATTAATCCAGGTGTGCAACAATTTTAAATAACACACAAAATGGGACTCGAATACACAACTTTCCGCTTGCCTGGCGTATTAAAAATTAAAAATTTCTCCTGTGATTGGTAGACTATCTACATTTAATTGAAATTTTGTTCCCTTTTGTCCTCGGATAAAAAAAGTCTAATTATATGAATTTATTTTCAGCATTCATTAAAACAAAATAACAATCAGTGTCTTTTACAATCAGTGTCAATTATTTTAACACAAAATCCATCTGATCGTCGATATAAAGTAGATCGTACCGTACTTCAAGATAAAAAAAAATACCAAAACAATCATTTATATTTTTAAATAAACCCCGGTACCGTCTCGTATCTATACACACATCAGCGTGCAAAATCCGAAAGTCCTTAAACGAAGCAAAACTTGAAGAAAATCCAAGGTTTATGAGACAAAACTTCCCGTAAATATATCCGGTCGTTAAACCAAAAAAAAAAAAAAAAAAAAAAAAAAACAAATCCGAGAAAAATATTTTCGCTTCTGCTGCTGTGATTTCAGAAATCTGGTATGTGAAAGTGAATCATTTACAAATAATGTACGCGAACTCTGCTGTTTATGAATGGCCAATTACTGACGCTGTTCCGAAAAGTTTTTGTGGGATTTTTTCCACTTTTTTCTTCTTCTTGATGGAGTTGAAATGGTAATTTGTGTTTTTGCAAGATTACATCAGATTGTGAGATTGTGGTGAATATTTTAATTTGGTTGTAATTTGAAGACAATGTGGCTTTATTAATGATAATTACGCTATACGCAAGTAGCATTGTAGTACGTAAATGAACAGTTCGTGTTAAGAAATAATCATTCGACGACGGGAATCGAACCCAGGACCTCCCAATTACGCGACAGTTTTTTTACTCTTTCAGCTACAATAGAAGTGACAAAACATTTTGCCCCACGAACTGAGCTGAGGGTTCCAAATTACACGTCGGTTACTTCAGTCTAGTTTTCTAACTACAAATAACTATATTACAAGAAACGTCCACAGCATTTGGTAATATAAATGTCACAATACTCATTATATAAATTAATGCATCTTTGTTTTGTGTTTCAGCGTTATACAGTTATGTTCATATAGATTTTACATTTCGTATAATGCTGTATCGTACTGATGATGAGGGCCTAGAATGTCGAAACCAGGTTGCAAAATGAAGATATTAATTTATATAACATTGTATAATAATATTTATATTATAAAATAATAAACATTTTTTCATGTTATAAATTGCCATAAGTAGTTATTTATCAACATAGCAAATATATTTAATTTATAAGCAAGTGATGTAATGTTCTTCATGTATAGTAATTAAGGTTTGTTATTAACAGGTATCATTAAGAAACAATTTAAGAGGAAGAAAAATCGGGCTTCTCCGTAGTGTAGTGGTCTGCACGCTTGGGGCTAAACCGAGAAGTGCCGGGTTCGATTTCCGCTGGAGATCATTTTTTTATATTAAATTGTTATTTAATTAATGTAATGATGCCTGTTAATTGCAAACCTTAATTTACTACAGCAAATATGTATATATTTATTTGTATAGCCAGTGTAAACCGTGAGAGAAACAGATTCGTCTGTATATATAGCATAGTGACTCAATAAGCAACCAACGCGCAATTTGGGGTCCCGGGTTCAGTTCGTCCAGGAATAGGATTTTTTTTAGCTTATTACAACAATTAATTACAAAATAAAACTATAAATTAAACAGTACCGTACAAGTAAATCCACTGGAAGTGTAAAAAGAAAAAAACAGGCACATGCAGTCGTTAATAATCTACGGGAAAAGAATCATAATGTAGGATGGGACTCGAACCTTGATTTTTCCCTATCCGGTGAACCGCGTTCAAACCAATTCCAGACACATAATCACACCTTTGTAGTTTTTATGACATTTATTTCAATTATATACATGCATCTTCCAGCGGCATAATCAGAAAAATATTTTTCGGAGTTTTTTTTTTTTTTTTCAGTCGTCTTAATTTTTTTCAACTTACAGTTGGTACGGATCTGTATGCAAGGGTTGCGGTAGTTCAAATCAGAAGAAAAGTAAGCCCGAGCGTTGCCAGGGCGATTTTTTTTTTTTTTTTAATTTAATTTCCAAATTTCTCATTTCTTTATGCCATCTTTTCCATTTCAAGGGCGGGGTGCTTCAACCCTCTAACCACCCCCTTCGCTACGCCAATGGCATATTCTGCGTTTTACAGTATTGTAGTCTGCGATCTTAACAGTACCAGGTTAAAGAAAAACTAACAGTAAATAATATTTTTACAGCACTACAGTTAAACTAACATATTCTGTAAAGTCCAGCGTGGAATCCTCATTTTCTGACACTGCTGTAGTGTATTTTTCAATAAATTATTTATTACAAAATTCAAACGTTTCCCAATGGACACCCTCTGATTGAATTAAATGGATCACGTGGTTCGAAAAAGGGAGCATCTGATTGGTCTACGGAAATCGTTTGAATTTTGTTTCTAGATTATTGAAAAATATGGGCTTATTTTTGGGGAAAATAAGTGTTTCACGGGATTTTATGGAATATATTGAACTTACCGTAATGTGAAAATACTATTTATCATTAGTTTTGCTTTAAGCCCAGTTTAGGACAAAAACTGTTGTGCATTACTGATGAATATAATCAACGTGAATTCGTGTTGTCGTGGGTTCGTTCCTCATTGGTGGATGATCGGCTGCAGTGTACGACATTTCCTTTTATACAACAAAGTTAGAACTGTAATTTTAAATAACAAGTTACTTACGTTGCCGACTTTATAATTTCAACTAAAGTAAATTATATTTTCGGTACAATGTCCGTACAACTATCTCAAACTTGCATAACCGCTAATTACGCTGATAAATTTATGTGTTGTTCTAATAATTTAAACAGCGACATCACTTTTCTTGTTGAACGGGTATATAAATAGTCAGTTTGTAAGTAATTCACGATTTTGAACTTTGATCCGAAAGTGTTGGGCCATTGTATTGACAAAATGCCAAATTTTCAGTAGGTTAGTCTATGGAAAAGTACAGAGCATCAATAATATAAGGATAATTTGTAAGTATTTATTTTTCCTTACAGAGAATGAATCAATGAACTTAAATATATTCTATAATATTACATATAACCGTGCATGGAAATTTAACAGAAGCTGTTGTTTATCTTACGAACCTAAACGCACTTTTCTGTTTAATAATTATGTTTATTTACCAACTATGGTTTCGAAACACTCAGACTTCATTATCAAGATAAATATGATTTTTTTTTAAATTCACAAAAGTTTCTTCTACAACGTTTGTGATTTATAAGAAAAGTTGTTATTTACCTTCCAATGAAACCCGAGAAGTGAATTTAATGTCATATAATAACATAATCTATCATTTCCGTAAGTATTCTAGTACCATGAAATTAGTTTAAGCTACGTATAAGATTTTCGATGACTAAGACTTTTTCAGACGTTAATTATTTTATATTTACCAGGCGAGGATCTAGCCGCTGATTACAGAGGAGGCTATTCCAAGAAAAGAAAAAGTAAAGATCATTTTACTCTCAATCGGATCGAAAGCTATTTGTTTATTATTGTTTTTTAACAATAATAGTAAAATACTGTTTTAGTAACGTGATTTTTATAATTTTTTTTTTTTTTTTTTTCACCTATATCCTGCCCTATTTCTTATTCCAATTCTTGTGTGTAAGAGGGGGGCAGGATTCGCGTCTGATTTCCGTGATATTCTTGTTTTAGTAGAAACTTACTGTAAAGCATACAGGCAGAAATGATCTGAAAAGTACTTTCTTTGTTTTTTCAAATGCGCTTTCAACGTAATAATAAATTATAAGTACATATAAAATAATTTATCGGGAGATTTCTTTTTTTATACCGCACCGATTTCAAATGTATTTCTTAACTTTTCAGTAACCCAGTATGGTCGAGGTCAACCATGTTACCACTTAGCAACAGAATTAGATGGTTACATCGAATCCCCAAGTTACCCAGAACAGTATTCACCAAATTTAGATTGTTGTTATGATATACAAAGACCATCAACAGATTACTGCGGAGTCAGTATTACGAGTAAGTATCCAGATTTAAGATTAATAGCGAGGGGTTAACCACTAGCGTAATCCGGTGTTCACCTTAACCGTAATCCATCTCTAATCCGTTGTAATCCAGTGTTATCCGATGTAATCCAGCGTATTCCGATGTAATACAGCGAGTAATCCAGTATACACATTACCCTAATCCATAATCCAGCGTAATCCAATGTAACCCATCAGCGTAATCCGTTTCAACCAAAGTAATCCAGCGTAATCCGACATAATCCTGTGTAATCCGGTGTACAATTTTTTTGCGAGTGAGCACCCCTTGGTTAATAGATTATCACAGCGATAAATCCATTATTTCATTTGGACGAGAGGTGGATTTAAAACCTGAGGAAAATCAAGTACATAGTGAAGAGAAACATTTACCCATGGCTATAGTGCTGCCGTCGATAGACCTCGTAGTCGAACCCAACTCGTGTAAGCGAGCCATTATGAGCTCGAGTTCTATTATAGGTATCATCCGACCCTAGCTCGTGCTTTTGTTGACGAGCTACGAGTTAGCCCGTTTAAATTTTCACGATTTAATAATAATTAAGTTTAGTGTTTTATTTATCACATATTTGTTTTAAAGTTATAGTATTACCATAACTTTGTAACACATGCACAAGTGCATATTGTTATCAAAACTAGCATTATTTACACATATACGTTGAAAAGTTTCATCAAATATGTTTCACGTAAACGAACTGCGATGATGCACTGAAACTCTTACAGACGGAAACAGCAGATATTAGGGAGAATTATATTTAATTTCAATGACATTTTCTTTTCTACTCGTATGACTTGATAGTATATGAACTTCGGATAAAACAGGCAAAAACGAAGAAACGAGGAGGTCTCTGCGTTACTCGACATCTCGTGGACCCGAGGTCGATCTCACTATCGCTACTTGAGCTCGAGCCGAGCCCGAGCCTTAATAGGTGCTCCCTCGGTCTGGCTCCACGTTAGCACAACCTATCATCAGAGTAAAAAGAAATCCAAGATCATTGGTTTAATTTCCCTTCACGCCATTTATAATATTACCTA
>JAQFYR010000095.1:0-16711 GCA_034694985.1 Campodea silvestrii
GCTTCGTACGATCCTCAATCTTTAACAATAGTTCAGCTAAATGCTCCATTTGTGATATTTGTTTTATTCATTGTTGTCAGCACCCTAGTGTTCTTAGTTGAAATTATGTTTAGCAGTAGTGCTTGAATGATTATATTGTTAAGATTAAACTACAGCATTTGTGTATTCAGAAGTAATACGACCTGTAACAAAATAATATAAATAATAATATAACATATTACAACCATTGTAGTCAAGATATTGTTTGCAAAAAGTACACTGTCGTAATGGAATCTTTGTGGCTGTATAAAGTCTGCATTTTTTTGGTACCTTTTTAATATTTTCAGTGTACAGTACCGATAATATTAAATATATGTTGAGCATCTTTTCTTATATGCAATGTGTAGGGCTACAAATTCGGTGCTGATTAGCCAATTGAATTATTTGGTAATATATTTGTCAACTATACATGTTATGAAAGTGATAACTACAACAAGAAATACCCAAAAAGCTATAAAAAAACGTGAACTTTTCGATATTGTAATTGTAATAGAGCATTGAAAATATTGGTCTTAAAATATACTACACTAAATAATTATTACATGCCCAAACAAAAGTGAAAACACAAATGTTATTTATGTAGTAGGTGTAAATACTTTCAGAAGCTCTGTAAACGAATCAAAAATACTTTCAGGAAGCTATGAAACCAAAATGAAAAAAAAAATCAGTTTCCTGTGGTTTAGTTATATTCACATTAGAGTAAACGCACCTGACCAAAATCACGTTCAACTATTTTAACCATTAGTACTTACATGTACTCTGCTTCCTGGTATATGGTAAATCCTGAGACAAACCTGTCATCGGTTACTTCACCAATTACGAAATTGTCTTCAAACAGTTCAGTGAGATGTCTTTCACAGGATTCCGAATGTGGTGAAATATCCAACAGAAGATATTGTTGAATCAATCAGGTACTTCACTTAAAATACCAATTCTGAACATGTTGGAATACACGTAAAATGGAATTCTTCGTGAGTAGAATGTAATAATTTCTGAAAATCCAGTATTTTTGCCATTCAAACCATCGATAAGGAGCGATTTCATCATGAAATTTCTCGTAAATTAAAGCGAGTTCGGTGAAATTTGAAAGTTTGTGTATGAATTGAATAAATTTCACCATGTCTGTTTGTAAATTCAGTGAATATATTCTATTGTGTTATGTTAGTTAAATAATAGTTCTTGACAGGTATCATGTTATTTTGGTGAATACGTTTTCTTAGATCTTCGAAAAAATTACGAAACATTTATTGACATTGAAATAAACTTTGGTGAGCTTGTCATGATTGATTTCAGTGGAATTGATTTTGTTTGTGAGCAGGCAGGGAAAAAAAGTCACGTAAAATATTACATGTACCTTGAATAAGATGAATTTTATTTTTGTTACTTCTGTACCTTTAAATTAAACATTTTGCAATCTATTTATATTATTTTATTTAAAAAAAAAATGATTTTGGTTATCAAGCGGTGTAATGCCAAATTCTCAATATAATTAACATCCAAATATTTTTGATGACCTATTGTGGTGTTCGGTAATAAAATAATAAAAACAAGTGTTACTACACTGTTTATCTATTTATTTAAAATTTGTATCTAATTATTTTCTTGTCTGGGCTAAAAAGGGCTAAAAATATATTTTTCTGAAGATTTTTTTGGTATGAGTATTATTCAATAGTATTACCCCAGAAGATAGAGAATACAACATATGTCTACTATCTTTGCACTTTTACCCACACACGTATAATAAATGCAATAAATCAAAAATTCCCGCAAAGTAGATATCATATTATTTTAATATGCATTCGTGAACTGGGGTTGTTATGCTATTGTTCATCCAGACTGCCACATCAAAATGATGCAATATGCTGTTGACATTCATTTATGTTTAGAACTGAAGAAAACTTCAAACATAAGACAACATAATAGTTATTGTCCCATAATGCGTCACCATATTACTTCCTCTCTCTTTTGTAGGAGACATCATGACCCCGTCATGTATTTTTTGTTGCACAGTGAGAAAAATGAAGTATTTTTGTTAACACGGAATAAATGTCATTAAATGACATCAAATTCCCTTCGTTATTTACACAATAATTTGGAAGAAGATGAATCACAGGGAAGATTGCCTCCATGATCTAGTGGTAGCATGCCTGACTACTAACTTGAAGGCCCGGGTTTTATTCCTGACACAGCCATGATAAATTTCTGAAAGGTGTGGAGCAGGGTTCACTCAGCCTTGTGATGACAAATGATTAGTTATTTTATGACCAATCCGATCTCGAAAACCAAGATTAATGGAAGAAGAATATCGTCAGGCTGATCACATGATCCCCTGCACTGATTTGCCAGTGTAGTGACGTTCTCGGGAGGATGCAGTCCCTTGGTAGGCTTTACTGGGTCAAAGTTAATACATCCTGGACCTATGATGCTTCGTGGCCTCATTATTTCAAATGAGAAAATCAATCATCAATATGTCTGGTTTAACAAAATTTATCAATTGATAATTTTTCCTGTTAAAACTATTACATTGGAAATGAGAAATGTACTTTTTTGTATCGTAAGTGACATTTCAAATTATCATCATAATGATATCCACTTATTCCAAATTTGTCAACAGTTTATCCAAATTCACTGATGACAATGCATCGAGGAAAAACTGTGCTGAATTTCTGACATTTGTATCTTGGAAATACATGGAATAATACCACTTAATGACTTAAATGTACAGTTATTACTTTCAAAACATAGGAAAAGTATAGGTACATGAAATCACATTTAATACGATGTGCACCCAAATAGAAGCAGAACATTTACAGTCAACTGCAATTATTAATATGATATTATATAATTATGACTTGAATTTAACTCTAATATTCTCAAAACTACATTCAGTAAGGGCATATCTCTATATCAACAGAGTAATACTCTTTGAATTTAGTTACAATATTATAAAGTACAAAAGAACTTGAGATTAACTTTACTAGATACACTTGCTAAGGTAATAATTAGATTAAAATTAAATAACGATGCAGCATGTTGGCATTCATAGTTTATACAATATATTGCTTATGAAGAAATAATGTGGCTAAATATAATAATAAAGTACAGACACTTGCACTTAGTGGTGTCGTAATACAATAATAATTATTATTGTATGTTAAGAAATACAATACAAGTTCTAATAAACTCACAAAAACACAACTCGTAAGGAAAATTCCATATTTTCTTGACCATGATACTGTAGAATTAGCAAAATTATCAATTATGCTAGTTATTGTCAATGCTGGATACTCTAAATGTGCCATAGAAATTATAAGAGAATCTAATTTCCTTTCAGCAGAAATTATTGAATATCATAATTTCCTGGTACTTGTCTCTTGAATTAATCTGCATTTTGAATGGTTTATCCAATGTGGTGGCAATAAAATAAAATACCTTATAATTTTAATATTTGTAATGTCCTGAAAACATCCAGCACTGGGTGTATAATTATTGATTATATTTGAAATATTATTAACATATATTGTGAAAAAAATCAAAGGTTGGGAATATTATTAACATTTAACTTGAAAATAGAACTTTATTATTTTAATTAGCATGCCATCAATATATGACTTAGTAATGAGGTACATGTAACTGGAATTATTGTTTTTCTGAGTTGCTCCAAGGGTTCAATCATGAATGACGTCATCACTTTCTGCTATTTAGAATAATTTGCTCTGTAGTATTACCAGACCTATGGGTGCGTATAGACCTTTGTGGCCCATTTGGTGATTTAGTTCAAACGCTCATTAGCCATCACTAATATTTTATGGATAAAGTATGTACATCATTATTTTATACTTACCGTTATTTTCAGAAGTTTTTTCACAGTCATTATATACGTAAATGTATCATCAGTAACTTTTGTTGGTATTTTCCTTACAGAACTTACAAATAGCCATCGTTAAGAGACACTTCTGTCTTTTACTTATGAAAACTTCTCTAATATGATATCAATAACGATTTCACACCCAGTCCCTGAAACTTTCAGTACGTAACTGATACTAACGTTGTAAAGTATATTGTTCTATTGTCTCTAAATGCGATTTTCTTATAATAATCTATTTTTTACGATAGGGTCATCTAGAAGGATCCTACTAGTTATAACACCAGAATTAGTTAGTTTTTAATGGCATCATTACTTCTACAGCTACACTAACACAACAAAATGCAGTACAGAGGAAACAATATGTATTACGTCAACTGCTAAAGTCATATGAACTTTCATTATGGACGCCATGATGACATCAATTTACTGTATGTAAGTAACCATTCTACTTAAAATCAGAAGTAATTTAGCCACATTTCAATTTTTCCTTGCACAAGGAACTGTTTCTTTAATGTATAATACAGTATGTAGATCAAAATATATATCGTCGCTGTGTTGGCAAAATGTTGTAACTCATAATTTGACGAAATTGAGATAAGTGGTTTTCGAACGCTAAAAACAACTACTCAGGGTATGGCAAATTGCTTTAACTCAACTGCCAACAGAACTCCATTTTGCCTTGTTTCAAAATCGTGAAAAGTTTTATCTCAGTTCGCACTTGCTCTATTCAGGACGATTTTCACAGCAGGTTATTAATACGGAAAGTACAAATTTGTTTGTACATGCTTAAAATATGAATGTTTTCTTGGGAAAATTGCTTTCTGTTATTTTTGACATGAAAAGAAAGCTATGTAATGCTGAAAAACTTTTAAATTGAGATACAACATTTTGATAGACCATTATTTTCGAGCGTCATAATTTATTCTGAGATACTACATTTTGTTATACCACATTTTTATTCGGTCATTTCTTTGATTTGAGATTCTTAAAAACCACAAAGTCTTGCAATATTATAATCAATAAACATTGGTTTCAACAGCTCGCGTCTCAATAAATGCCCTAAAACTTGCATATCAAAATGTTGTATCTCATACAATCCCACATAATATCTCATACAATCCCACATACTAGAAAAATTAACCATGGGGGGTAGCCATGGTTAATTTTTCTATCGTCATAGGAAACACAACCTGAAACATCACCTGTAAAAAATGCTTACGCTGTTGTAAGCAGTGCAACTGAAAAAACAGCTTTTCTCAATTTACTCAAAACACAATATTTTGAGTTACAACAATTTGCCAGCAGAGTGACGATATGTTGATTTCATAATATGTTTTCAGCTAATCACCTTTGTTGCTAAATCAAGAGCTGGGACCTTATTGTTCGGACAATAATAGAGAAAATATTATGGAATTTTTTCTGTTGATGTTTCTTGTCAGTTCCTATGTGATAGCAATCTTTGCACAGATCAGCGAAATTGAACATTCATCAAACAAAGAAAAGTACATGTATGATATCTTCATAGAAAAAACTAAATAAGAAATTAATAGATTCAGCTGCATTGTTTTGGTTTCAAAAAAGGACAGTTTAAATTTATCTCAGTTACCTAAAATGTATCATCAGACCATGTTTCCTATAAACAACTACTATTTGGAAGATGAGCACTCCTGTTATTTTTTTTCAAACTGTGATTATCGAAACACACAGTTGGATGAGAGAGAAATAATGGCTTATTCACATTTCAATAGTCATGTGTCCAATTTTTCAGAACTGGCTGTTATTGATGGAACATTTAAAATTATGAAGTGCCACATGATTTCGTACACTCTTAATGTAAAAAAACACACGAAGTTCTTAAATCATCCGGTTAATCACATCAGGTTGAGAACATTAGATTATCGTTCTCACATCAGTTGTCAACGGCAGCATGAGATGTTCGTTATAAGTGCTGAGATGTTATTGCTGTCCTTTTAATTTGAAGAGGTAAATAGAACAACATTAATAAAATCATTACGCAATCGTATAACTGCATTTACTGCTAAGTTAGTAACAAACATATAAGGAAAAAAATGTGAATAACACTTCTATCGATATTATCATAATAAATCGGAAAAAACAAAACCCAAAGGAAAATCATTGGACTTGTTCCGAAGATCAGATCCTGGGAATGGAATGTGTTGATTGTGAAATTGGCAAAAGTAGATTTTTCTTCGATATTAATTTAATTATATTCATTCTCAAGATTCATTCCCGAATTGCAGCATAAGACAACAACAATTTATTTAATAATTTGTGCAATTAATATAATATTTTCTTACTTCACCACTATTGATTTGAACTTATTTTGATTTCTTTAACAGTGTATACAACTTCACACAAATGGGTCTATGATTAAGAATAATTACTCTTTGCATATAAGATACTCCATTATTAAAATCATGGAATGATGCCGCTTTAATATACTCTTATTACATTTATGGCATATAAAAAGTGTACATACCTAAAAGTACAATTAATATGACGTATAAACATGAATTGAAAGAAACAGAACAATTAGTTAATTGCAGTCACTAATATGACAATAATCAATGAACTTTATGTTCAGATATTTGGGAACGAAAAAAAAAAAAAAAAAAAAATTACGACATCAAATAATAGCTCTAATAAGACTTATTAAGAATGGAGTTCACAAATAAAATTCAATATATCTTGCTCAATAAATATCTATTGCCTTCGGTTATGGTACTTTTTTTTATTTGCTTTTAATTATACAATGGTATTATATTTTTTCTACAGTATTTCCCTTAAAATTTCTACATTTGCGAGGTATACAATTTATTAAAAGTAACCAAAAACCATCTGTATTACTTTGCTTGCATAATCTGTATATAAGAAACTTCGCGACATTCAATTTAAAGTCTTACTATGAATTTCGTGTCATTCGAAATGCACAGATATGTAGAAACAATTAAATATGTTTTGTAAGAAAGAAATAATGTAGCTAAATGTAATGTTTCAAAGAAAGGAAAATGTTCAACGAAATTTTCAAAAATTAGTGATGCAGTTGCAGAATAAAATATATCGTCCTATAGTGAAAAGGATGTCGATTAAGTAAGTATAGCTGCGAAACTATTTCCTTTTTCCAAGTACAAGTCCTAATGGGTGCAATTTTTATTTTTCGAAATTACACATAAATATAGACCTATTTTCCGAGATAAAACTAACTGTTGCATATTGTACTTATTGCTCTCAATACACAAATATCATTATAGGTTTGCGCAACAGGTAAAAAAAATAGAAAATTAACTGATGCATCATTCAACCGAACAACATATAATTTATTGTCTGTAAATACAATATCAGTTTCGACAATTCAAATTTTATCACCTTCGCAAAAAAATAGCAAACCTTAAACGAATAAAAATAACAAATGAACACACGAATATAGGATATTAAAGTCACTGAAACAATTATTTATTGCACCTGAATTTATTAGTACTGTTAATTGCACGTCTATGTACAGCCAAACTAATGCAATAAAATGAAGTTAGGAACAAATAATTTGTATAATGCCAACTTCTAAAGTGTTATATTTAATTATGGAAACTATAATGACATCAATTCATTGTGTGTAAGTTAGCATTTTAGATTAGCTACTTATATGACTTTCTGTTATTGAAAACATGTTAAATAATGCCATTTAAATATATTATCATTACTTTTATGACATACAAAAAGTATAGATACATAAAAGCACATTTAATGTTATCCATAAACATAAATATTAGCAGAACAATATTAGTCAATTGAAGTTATTAATATGACAATGTTTCCAATATAAAATTATAGTTCTAATGTAACTCCAGGAAAAGAATTTGTGCATTTGAGACAGACAAGTAAAAGTAGCCCAAAATCATCTGTATTACTCTGCCTGCATAAGCTATGTATAAGAAACCTTTCGATATCCAATTTAAAATCATATTATGAATTTTGTTTCATTCAAAAAGTACAGATAAGTGAAAACAAATGAATGTTTTGTAAGCAAGAAACAATATAGTTAAACTTAATAATAAAGTACAGACACTTGCATTCAGTTGCATAGTAATATTTATGTAAATCTGGTAAATACAATACATGTTCTAATTAGCTCACAAACACACAATTTGTAAGTGAATTTAGTACTTCTTTGCCCAAGACACTGTAAAATTAAAATAATTACCAATTGCATTAGTCATAATTAATGATAGAAATTTTAACTAAGTCATAAAATGTGAGATATTATAAGAGAATCTAATTTTCTTTCAACAGAAATTATCAAATGTCATTATTGCCTTGTTCTGATGTTCTGATGACACCAATTACGAAATTGTACATTTGAAGTCTTCGCAGACAGCCAGACATCATAGTAACTTCATCTCAATCAAATAATTCAGTTAGATTTCTTTCACTGAATTCCAAATCCGATTAACTCTCTAACAGAATCAAGACATTGAAGATATTGTTGAATCAGTCAGGTACTTCACTTCAAAAACCAGTTTCTCAACATGTTATAATGCAGGGAGAATGTAATTTTTGTAAATTAAAGCGAGTTTGGTGAAATTTGAAAGTTTGTTTACAAGTAGAATAAATTTCACAATGTCGGTTTGCACATTCAATTAGTATATTACATTGTGTTCTGTTCGTTAAATAATAGTTCTTGACAGGTATTATTTTATTTTGGTGAATACATTTTCTTAGATCTTCGGAAATATGACATCATCACTATGTTATTCAGCAATAATAATAATCACAGAAAGAATGTCAAAACATTTATTGACGTTGAAATAAGATTTAGTGAGCTTGTCATTATTGATTTCAATTGAAATGATTTTTGTTTTTGAGAAGGCGGTGATAAACTCATTTAAAATGTTAACATTGATAATATGAATTTCATTTTTTGTTTCTCATATACATGTACTTTCAAATTAAACATTTTGTAATCTATTTATATTTTATTTAAAATGATTTTGGTCATCAGGCTGTGTAATGTCAAATTACCAATAAAATTAACATCCTTACAGTAGGAAATATAATTGATCACCTATTGTGGTGTTTGGTAATAAAATAAACATAAATAGTGTTACTACACTGTTTAATCTATTTACTCAAAATTTGTATATAATTATTGTCTTGCTTAAGCTAAAAAATATTTTTTTGAAGATTTTTTCTAGTATGAATATTATTCATTAATATTACACCAGAATGTAGAGAATACAACATAAGTTCATTTTACCTAACTGTGAACTATACCCGTTATAATGTACAGAAACAGCCACCTTCATGTCTTTAATTATACTGTCGAAACTGGAAAGTAAGGTTATTAGTTATTTTTATATAAATACTTTGT
Source organism: Campodea silvestrii (assembly GCA_034694985.1). Lineage (NCBI taxonomy): Eukaryota > Metazoa > Arthropoda > Diplura > Rhabdura > Campodeidae > Campodea > Campodea silvestrii. Next base: position 9,294 of record JAQFYR010000095.1, read on the forward strand.
AATTAGAATCTTGCTATATTATGTACATGCTCTAATGAAGGGTAACTTATTTCTGTTGAATGCTAACAAAGCAAAGATAGTGTTAATGAATTATTATACCATTAGTTATCATGCCATTAGATATTTGTTACATGCTCTATAATTAGTAGTGCTGTATTGTGCTTGTTCCCTAATGAAATGTTAAACTTTATCTCTACTGTAGAATATTAACATGCAAAGATACAGTGAATGAGGTCTATTATGAGCACGGAATATCAGCTGGATATATAAATCCTCCCGCCATGCTGTCATTATCACTGTTGAGTAGAAAAGTTACTCAATAGTTGATTGAATATTGAAGATCCCAAAATCGGTTTAATAAATGCAATATGTCAAAAATTACAATCAAAGCAGATTTCATTTTATTATAATTATTATGCATTCATATACTGGGATTATTATGTTATTGGTCAATGTTCATCCAGACTGGAACATCATAATGATGGTATATGTTGTTGCCATTCATTTCTGCTTAGCATCGATGAAAGCTAAAAACATAAGGTAACGTAATTTAGACAACATAATAGTTGTTGTCTCATAATGCGTCACCATATTACTTCCACTTTCTTTTGTAAGAGACATCATGACCGTGTCATGTATTTTTTGCTGTACAGTCAGAAAAATGAAGTATTTTTTAACATGGAAGAAATGTGATTAAATCTTATCAAATTCCCTTCGTTATTTACACAATAACTTGGAAGAAAATGAATCACAGTGAAGATTGCCTCCATGATCTATTGGTAGCATGACTGACTACTAACTTGAAGGTCCAGGTTTTATTACTCACACAGTCATGAAAAATTTCCGAAACGTGTGGAGCAGGGTTCACTCAACCTCGTGATCACAAATGAGGAGTTATTTCATAACCAATCCGAACTCGCATACCAAGATTAATAGAAGAAGGACATAGTCATGCTGATCACATGACCCCCTACACTGGTCTGTCGATATAGTTCCATTCTGGGCTGGAGGCAGCCCCCTTGTAGGCCCTGGTCCCGTATGGACTGTTGTGCCATAGATTCTTTTTAATTTACAGGGTCAAAATTAACATAGCATCTACAAATTGTACATATGATGCTTCGTGGACTCATTATTTCAAATAAGAAACTCTAATATCAGTATGTATGGTTTAACAAAATTTATCAATTAATAATTCTTTCTGCTAAAAACTATTATATTGAAAATGAGAAATGAATTTATCATCATAATGATATCCACATATTCCGATTTTGTCAACAGTTTATCCAAATTGGCTGATGGCAATGTATTGAGGAAAAATTCTGCTACATTTATGACATTTGTTTTTTGGAATTATGTGGATAATGCCGCTTAAATATATAGTTATTACTTTAGCGATATAAGAAAAGTATAGGTACGTGAAAGGGCATTTAATATGATGTATAGACACTGATAGAACCCAACCATTTACAGTTTAATCAATATGTTATTTTATAATTGTGACTTCAAATTTAACTCTAATAAGATTTGTTAATATTCAGAGTTCAGTAAGGGAATCAAATATCTCTTTCACAATAAATATTATTTACCTTTAGTTACAATATGTGATGAACAAAAGAACTTAAGATTTACTTTACAAGATACACTTGCTAAGGTAATAATCATATTAAAATTAAATAACGATGCAATATGTTATCATTCATAGTTTATACAATATCTTGGTTATACTCAGAGGTTAAACGAAAAGGATCACCTATTATTTAAAATTCAACAAGTCTGTTTTTTGCAATTCATTATTTTCCACAACATGAAAAATCGTTTCGAATTTTCTTCATATATTAGGAAATATATTATTGAGGGATCAAACGTTTGTGCAGAGGATCAAAAGTGTGGTTTACAGGTTCGAAAGTGATCGTGCTGTTAAAAATGTCAAATGCTAGATAACAAACCTTATTTTACCCAATTTATTATCTATAATTGCTACTTCAGATTTAGAATCCAAGGAAATTCAAAATGATGTTGAACTCTCCATATTGCAGCAATTTAATAGTATTATTGTCACTGTAAAATGAAAAACACCATTATTTCCTCTCTCTTCTGCAAGAGACGCATTTTGGTTTTATGGATGGAGTAAACTGCAACCTACAATTTTGTAAATAAAATAAAACTAAATATTTGTATAATAAAAGTAGTTAAATCTATTTTTGTAATAATTATTTAAAAAATAATTTTGCTTGAAAGGGATTCAGCGGCATCATGTGTGGTTCAGCAAAGTGCTTGCGTCAAACAAATTTCTTTCTACTTTTATTCAAAACTGCAACATTTCAAATGTATAATGTATTATGTTGCATCGTATCACAGTCCAAATGCTTGACCTAATGATATTAATTTATTTTGATTTTGTGAACAGTTTATCTAACTTCATCCAAGTGGCTCTATGTTGAAGAAAAATTACTCTCTGCATATATGAATTTTCGTTATTGGAGACACATGTAATAATTGTGCTTAAATATATTATTATAACTTTTATGACATAAGAAAAGTATAGACATGTAACAGCACATTTAATGTGATGCGTAATCATGAATAGGAACAGAAAAATTAGTCAACTGCAGTAATTATTATGACAATGTCTATGACACCAAATTATAGCTCTAATAAGACCTATTAAGAGTAGAGTTCTGGAGGAAAATTCAATATAACTTTCAGAGTAAATATCATTTGGTTTTAGTCATAATATTTCATTTGCTTTTAGTTATCCAACGGTATTTTATTTTCTTCTACAGTATTTCTCTTAGAATTATAATGTACATTTGAGAGGTACAAGTGAAAGCATCCAAAAACATTATGTATAACTCTGCTTGTATAAGAGGTACATAACGAAACTCGCAATATCCAAATTAAAGTCTTACTATGAATTTCGAGTCATACAAAAGGCACAGACAAGTGAAATCAATTAAATAAAATTATGTTCAAGAAATAATGTGGCTAAATATAATAATAAAGTACAGACACTTGCACTTAGTGGCGTCGTAATATAATAATATTTTTGTATGTTATGAAATACAATACAGGTTCTAATAAACTCACAAAAACACAATTCGTAAAGAAAATTCCATATTTTCTTGACCATGATACTGCAAAATTGCCAATTATAATAGTTATAGTTAATGCCAGATATTCTAACTATGTCATACAAATTATGAGAGAATCTAATTTCCTTTTTTCAGAAATGATTGAATATCATAATTTCCTGATACTGGTGTTTTGAATTAAACTGCATGTTGAATGCTTTATCGAATGTGGTGGCAACAAAATAAAATGTCTTATAATTTTAGTATTTGTAACGTCCTGAAAGCATCCAGCACTGTGTTTATAGTTATTGATTATTTATTGTAAAAAACGGATGTTGGGAATACCATTAACACCTAACTTGAAAATAGAATTTCATTATTTTAGTGAGCATGCCATCAATATATGACTTAGTAGTGAGGTAACTGGAATTATTCCGTTTTTCTGAGTTGCTCCCAGGGTTATTGCATGAATGATTTCATCACCTTCTGCTATGTAGAATAATCTGTAGTATTACCAGAACTATGGGTGACAGTACATATAGACTTTTATGGCCCACATGGTGATTTAGTTCAAACGCTCGTTAGCCATCACTAATATTTTATGGATAAAGTATGTACATCATTATTTCATACTATGTCTTACCGTTACTTTCAGAAGTTTTTTTCACAATCATTACATATGTAAATGTATCATCTGTAACTTTGTTGGCATTTTCATTGCAGAACTTACAAATAGCCATCATTAAGAGACACTTCTGTCTTTTACTTAAGAAAACTTTCTAATATGATATCAATAACGATTTTATACCCAGTTCCTGAAACTTTCAGTACGTAACAGATACTAACATTGTAAAGTCTATTGTTCTGTTCTTTGTAAGTGAAATTTTCTCATAATAACATATTTTTTTTATGATATGGTCATCAAGAAGGATCATACTGGTTATCACACCTTAATTTATTAGTACTGTTAATGGCATCATTATTTCTACAGCTATACTAACAAAATAGAATGGAGTACAGAGGAAATAATTTGTACAGCAATGTCAACTGCTAGAGTCATATGAACTTCCATTATGGATGATAATGATGACATCAATTTATTGTAGGTAAGTAACCATTCTGTTTAATATCAGAAGTAATTTAGTCAATTTTTAGTTTTCCCTTTCACAAAATTCTGTTTGTTTAATATATAATACAGTATGTAGAGTAAAATATATATGTTAATTACATAATATGTTTTCAGCTAATCACCATTGTTGCTAAATCAAGAGCTGGGACCGTATTGTTCAGGCAATAATAGAGAATACATTATGGAAAATATTTTGTTGACGTTTCTTGTGAGTTCCTATGTGATGGCAAGCTTCGCACAGATCAGCGGAATTGCACATTCATCAAACAAAGAAAAGTACATGTATGACATCTTTATAGAAAAAACAAAAGAAGAAATTAACAGATTCAGCTGCATTGTTTTGGTTTCAAAAAAGGACAGTTTAAATGTATCAGAGTTACCTAAAATGTATCATCAGATAATGTTTCCTGTAAAGAACTACTATTTGGAAGATGAGCACTTCTGTTATTTTTTTGCAAACTGTGATTATCGAAACACACAGTTGGATGAGAGAGAAATAATGGCTTTTTCACATTTCAATAATCGTGCATCCAATTTTTCAGAACTGGCTGTTATTGATGGAACATTTAAAAATTATGAAGTGCCACATGGTTTCATTGCACTTCAAAGATATCCTCGTTCTAGATCTTTTGTTGTATTATTATCAAATAATTCTAAACATCTAACCTCCTCGTACACTCTTAATGTAAAAAAACACACAAAGTTCTTAACAATTTACAATTTGAATGACTCAATAATGTACAAAGTGTGCTGGTATTGCAGCAATGGTTCAGATTTATTTATTCCTGTGCAAAATATCAATTCTGATATTTCATCTGAAGAAAATCGATTGAAAAATATTCCATTTGATCTCTATGACATGGAAGATAAGGATAGGTTTGTTGTTCATTGTTTGAACGGAACAATTGTAAACACAGACAATGACAATTCTCCAGTGATAATTTGGAAACAATCATTTCTTATTAATTTAAATTATGAAGTGTCACTGGCGAAAACGTATTACACGAAATCATACGATTATGACCAATATGTTTTCGTTGCAAAACCAGCTAAGGGGTTACTAGATTCAATTAAACAGTTTCCTAAGATCTTCACTGTTGCATCATGGGTCTTACTAACAGTTTCCTTGTTTGCAGTTGCAAACATCGCTATTTATTTACATCATAATAAAAACCATGTGTTGTTTGAATACATAAGTAGACCCATTTTTCAACTCTGTGCAAATATACACAAAGAGTCAAACAATTCTGGTTTTCTGATATTTTGGATGTTTATGTGTTTAGTCATAAATACTTGCATAACATGTAAAATTTCTCAATTAGTTATTTTGCCTCTTCAGGAACCAATGCCAGATTCTGTTAACAGTCTCATTGAAAACATGAAGTATTATTTTTCAGTATATCCAAATCTAGAATTGGTTTCCACAAACAGTACACTAATACAAAAACTGTGGTCGAACGTTGAAACAGATAGTTTTTTGGCAGATACGGGTTGCCTTGAGTGGATTTCCTTATCCAATAGAAAAGCAGCCTGTGTCTTGAAAGTTTCTGATGCTCAGTTACACATCAATTCACATTTTGTGAACGACATCGGTGTGGAAGTGTTAACGATATATTCACTGGATACACCCCCAATACAAACTGGTATAGTGCTTAGATATTTGTACCCATTCTTGGAAGAACTGGAGTTTTGTGTATCACTTGTATCTCAGTCTAATTTATATAAATGGCAAGAAAATATGGATTTATTTAGATCAAAATTCAACAATGTGATTAACAGTCGTCGAAGCATGACGAAAAGAGAATATCTGGAACTTCTTGCTTCGTATGATCCTCAATCTTTAACACTAAGTCAGCTAAATGCTCCATTTGTGATATTTGTTTTATTCATTGTTGTTTACAGCCTAGTGTTTGTATTTGAAATTATGTATCGCAATAGTGCTTGAATGATTATCTTATTATCTTTGCTTGTTTGTAGTTCATGTATACAATAATTAATATATTCTTAATATACATTATATGTTTGAAGATGTTGAACAGATTACAATAAATTTCCACAACAATTTTATATTGTACTGTTAACTCTTCGCTTGCCAGTGGTTATGGTATTATAAATTATTATAATATTTTTGTCATGTTTTGATGTTTCTGTATTACTTATTGCTACGTACTTTTGTACTACCGGAAAAGACATAAAGTAGATATAAAATAGTTAAATATGAAAAATGTATGAAAATATCAGCGAAACCCATAAGGGTACTTCATTTTTTTAATCATATTTTAATTCAAGCTTTTTCGAAACAAGATGTTTCTGTAGAAAATTCATATTTTAATTAGTTTTTGTCGATACCGGTAGGTGTATATATTACTGTCGTTGAAACTGGGATGTACGTTGAAGTTGTTGCTGCGTAATTTCTTCTATATCGGTAACATTATTAAAATTATGAAAAGATAGCAATATTCAAAAATAGTTAATGGTAATTAAGTGTATTGATTATATCGAGATGTAATCGCTGTATTTTACCAGATTTTCAAAATAATTATTGTGCACCTATTCTATTGATAATTTGTTTTCGTTCACATACATGTACTATTGATATGATAAAATGTGTTTTATGTGCAATCAGGTGGGCTGTCTTTGACTAAAGCTGTATGAAATACAGTTGAAATAATCCACACTATTTCCCAGAATTATTATAAAATGGATTGCTAACTAATTTAAGCTCAGATCATAGTGAAAATGGTTCAAATTACGAACATTAACAGAGGTTCTTAAATAATCGTAATGGGTAATAATAATGCAGACACTTTTCATTCAACTTCTTTATACTGTCGAACATGTTTCGTAGTACTATTTACAAAGCTTCGTTAATTGAGAGGAGTCTGTACAGAAAGCTGAGAATAAATCAAAATTAGATGCACAATATAAAGAAATAAACGAATATTAAAGTGATGTTTGCTATTACAAATTGTCGATGAAATAAAAAAAAATCTGCCACTCTCTACGCCAGCAAAGTGAGTACAAAAATGCAGCTTAAAATGAAAACCAGTCAAATCTGCTGATTTAAAATATTGGCTCTAATATTGAAATTATTAAAATTATTATTATTTTTGAAAATGTCCAAACTTAAAAGAAATATATCTGTCTGACAATTATCACTGTTAAAACGCTTATTTAAATTTAAATAAAACCATACTGGATATAGCTCCGACGTTTTT
>JAQFYR010000096.1:0-16648 GCA_034694985.1 Campodea silvestrii
CTATTCAGCAGCATCAGGTGTCTTTCAAAATTACTGATAACAATTTCACATGTATGTTGACGGCAGTTAAAACAGTAATTACAGAGTTGGCAAACAATTTGTTTAATTTGTGAATATTAAATTACTCTGTACTCCCTATATAATAATTAATATCATAATACAGGTTCATATTTAAGATATTGTTAACACTGAATCTCTTGTGATGAAGATATACGACAATGCAACTGTATTATTTTCTAAATGCAATGCTTTTTTTAAAAATTAAATTAAAGGAGTGATTGCTGTGATTCACACACTTGAGAAGGCTTTTGTCTTGCTTAATAACGAGGAATGGAAATGAGATAAAATCTGATTTTAGTTAGGGCTGCTTGATATGTGTGCTCACATCGGTTTGAATTACTCTCGCAACTAATTTCGATCATTTAAAAATGATGAACAGATAAAAAAATGGAATTGAAAATATTGACAAATTAAGCAAGTATTGTATAGCTTATACTGAATCTAAACAAGATGATTTATTTTTAATGTATATTACAGTCCGATATTATCATCCACACGCCTTTGAGGCTTTCAATTGTATGCTATATCGAGAACTTTCCGAAGGGCTCATTGAAACAATAAAGACAGTTTAATAGGTTATTTTATTGTGATATGATAAATATAAAGCATTTTCTGTATGTTTGTATGCGATAAGAATTCTCATACACTCTGGCTCTGGCGTTGTAGTCTTTTACATATACTAGCAGAATTTATTAGTAAAGTAAATTAATATTCTAGTTTGAAATATAATAATATTATTATTTTATGATATTTTGAAAATTGTTAAAGTAAGCCTTATCGTGAATATACAAAAGCAATTCTAAAATTAATTTATTAGGGCCAATCGAGATGCTTTCTTAGTATCTCATCGACAGGTCTGTCTTTCATGAGCTGCTGACGTATCATTGAAGTTTTTTTGGACATTTACTGTAGGTATTCTTCGAATAATCAAGGTATTCTTGGATATATATTTTTTTAATTATAGACACTGATGCTGAGTAAATTTATTTTCAATTGTAGAATTTGTATGCCACAATGTGAGATGTACATAATTTACATGTCTAGAATTTCATTACACGTTGAAGGTGTGAAATATTAGGAAATACTTTGAAATGACCGACCAAATGTTCTTTAGTGATTGACGTTAAAAAAACAATCACAATGCAACCGTGCATATCTAAACATCCTATACTCTTTCACAACTTTCCCACACCTAGCAAAACTTTTTCACATTTAAATTCCACATTGTATCATTCAAAATTCACACTTGGAAATAAATTATCGCAGCAACATTGGCTCTCATGTGCGATGGCAGTGAGCCGGTGACTGTCATTCAAGTGCAGATCACTAATCCAATAGTACTCCATAGGAGTAATTAGTAAGTAACCCAAAGTTGTCACTGATAAATTCAAACTCACTACAGTCAGATCTGCAGACAAGATTCTCAGCAAAATTTGTTTCTATCGGTCATACATAAATTAATGGCTATTAATATAAAACAGCCCTCCCTCGCAAGATTTACATCAAAACTTCTATTTTCACTTTGACTTGAATGCTATTCTATATAGTGTTCAATAGTAAATAGTGCTTAATGGTATACTTAGGCGCAAGTAATTTGACCCCAGTTTATTAGTGAGAACCCCTTGTGTATCAACATATGGGTCTCTAGGATAATCAGGTGAGTACAAGCTGCGAGCTTGTACCCAGACTTAGTATAGTATTACCAGAAAATATTGAATGTTGGTAAGAACAGGAAGTAAAATATGGTCGTTTTGGTTGTAACAAAAAATAAATTCAGAGGGCACACTAAAAATGATATTGCAGTGGAAATTAAGCGAACCAACACACCGTATACATGAACACCGATGTGAACACTGAAAATAAACTTCAGATAAAAAAAATTACAAGGCCTAATAATCAAACGTGGAGAATACTGAGCTCAAAACTTTATAAATCAAAGACAAAATTGTCCTGACTTCTTTGTAAAACAGTATCTATAAACCTTGCTGGCTTCTCTGTAAGTTTATTTTACATGCAAAATCGCGACTACTTTCGTGCACAGCACATCATCAAGGGCGAAAAAAATTCAAAGAAGGCTTATTCACTTCAACCTTGAAACTTCATTGCCGATTTTAAACCCAATACGTCTGATTATTTGCATACTTCTTTTAACTATCACCATTTTTGACATTAACAGAATGGAGAAAATGTAAGTAAATATATTCAGTGTAATAAATAATGACATAAAGATCACAACGTGTGTCGAATAAATTATTTTCTTGCAAACGACTTAATTGCACATTGTAGTGCTGGATTAAAACTATAATTTACTATGTGGTTCTGGGTTTATCACTAAAACATTGGGCCTAATTTTTTTTTTCAAGTTTAACGTGAAAATGCTTATTCTTTCCGGGATAGTTGTGGTTTGTATTAGGAACTGCCACATTCCTAGTATGTGTAACATTTACTTAATTTTTATATGGTATGTTTATTGATATTAACAGAAAAAAAAAGTTTCATATTATGATAACGGAAGTATATGTATCAACTAACATCAGCAAACAATACTCAACTTCGTGAAAGTTGCTTTTAGTGTGTAGGTACGCTCAATGTGTGTAGTTATGAAATTTATTTGTGTATTTATTAATCCAAGGTTTTGTAGTTAAGTCAGATAAAGACGACAAATTAATTTAGATCAGAAAAAGTTAAATCAAGTACGGAGAGATTAATTTCGCATAATTAAATAACGGGCGAGGTCACGTCCTCTTGCAGCATCACTTAAAAAAAAACATTACACGGGCTCTTATTGCAAATCTGCAAAATCTAAACACGATACTTCAAATCATACTTTTTGAGTAGTTATGAATCTCCCTTAAAAAAACCCACTGTGTCACGAAAACTGAAATATGAATCAACTAACATCAACACACAATACTCAACTTTGTGACACTTTTCTACCGTTAATACAATAAGGATAAAGGATTTATTACAAAAATGTCATATGTGCTGTGGAGTGCCAGATGTACAATTGTACATACTGATAGCAGCGAATTATTTCAATGTATTGCATCTCTTAATCATGCTTTATTGCGACACAAATATTGATTTACTTCTTTCTTGATGGATTCTGTGGGGGTTTAACCTGAATGTCAATAAATGTCATTACTTTCATATAAATTCGTCTCGAACGCCAATCGCTTTCACCTATTACTTAAACAGTGCAGAAATTTGTAAAACCGAGGAAATGCTGGATTTTGAGAACAACGAAGAATATCAAATTTGATAAACACGATGTAAATTAGGTAATAACAAGAGCAAACCGTTGATTAGGTGTAATACCCATTCGTCTTCTTTAAAAGCAGTTTTAATTACACAAAATAGCATTTGATTGCATCATCTAGAAATTATTTTATATATAAAAAATTATCGTCATGTAATTAGGTGAAATAACCTGTTCAATGAATAAAAAAAAGGAATTGAACTATAAATGGAATCAATTCGTTATCTAAACTTGAAATCATATCTTGTTAGTTTTTTAACAATAAAAAACAACATAAAGAGTGGAAAGAAAGTTCCAGAACTTTCTTTCCACTCTTTATGATCAGGAACAGGAGGATCCACCTCTTGACAATTTACGTTCAGTCATGTTTCAAAATGAAGATTGGCGGAAAGACATTTGTCCCCAAAGCTTAGCAGCTTGCCACCTATACTAACGCTGGTTTCTTTCCCCACTTTCAACGAGCATATTACCAACAATATTATGGTACTCAGCAAGTTCGCCTTCACCACCATCTCTCAATCCGCTTCACTATTGTTTGGAGAGAAAGAAAAGGAAGAATGTCATAGGTAGTAAAGTTTGCCACTGGACATCTACCTGCTACAATTGAGGTTCCCAATTTAATCAGCTGCAGGTGTAATACCGGATGTAGAAGCGCACTCTGTTCATGTAGGAAATTTGTTTTTGTCATTCACTGGATTCTGCTTGGGTAATGAAGTCGATTGCTTGAAACTGTCAACGACTACACATGACATAGTGACACTGGTGTTATCCAAGATGAAACATTTTAAATTTCGTGATTGAAGGTTGTTTTGAATAGTAATCTGGGTCTTACTCTGATTTTCTTTTACCATACAGAAAACAGACTCGAACAACGTTAATAACATAATTTATTATTGTAGTTTAAATCTCCTTTCCGTAACGTCTTTTCCAATATTGTCTGCTGGTATTCTCAAACTAGATTATGCAAATACTATTGCAGTTGTTCCTTGTTGTAGAAGTACTTATATTCATTCTGTTGACTTTATATGCGGAAAATACAAGCAATATTATCAAAAATAGTATGACTATGTAACTATAATGAATAGATTAAAAATGGGTAAGCTTATGAGTAATATTTTTAACGACATATTTTTTACATCTCCATGTTTTAAAAAGCATACATTTCCAGAACAATTTTGGATAACGTTAACAATATATTATGCCCAAACAATTATGTTTTCTAATAGGTTATTTCATACAACATAGACAGTAGATTCGTCTACATCGCTTGAAGCATTGTTCAAAATTTAAAATACATCCTACGAAAATTCTGATGCATCTATCCCCATTCTGTTGACTGGATCATCCTTATATCACACGGTCCAGTTAGCATCCACATTACTGGGGAATAAACTGAATTGCATAAAGCTATAAGTAGTCAACGATATTTCCCTAACAGTGTTTTTTCGTTTGTTTGTTAAAAGTATTTTTAGAACTACATGAACTTACTGTTTATAAAAATTACTTTTTTCCTCTATAAACCGATCTCTGAAATCATTGAAGCTTTAATATACCATTGAATACTTGGTTGTTTTAAGCAAAACCCCATACAGTGGCTTGCAGTTGGTAGAATGAAGGTTATAAAAAGTTCTTTGAAACCGGTTAGTAAATGGTTTTAACCGGTTTGAACCACAATTAATTCCAAATTAACCGTAACAACCGAAACCGAAATTTCTTAAATCTGTAAATAGTAATCCAATCGTTGTTACATTTCGGTTTCATTCCCTGCTGACATCTTAGTTACAGTCTATAAAACAAGACAAAAATGGATGATTTTCTCTTAAATATTGTTTATTAGTGGTGCGTATATTTTGTAAGGTTTTTTTTCTTTCTATATTTCAAATATATTTCATATTTTTTGTAAAACGAACTAAGATCATTTCAATAATTTACAACTGAAGAACTATGTAAAATGGTTTAAGGGATTGCCGAGTAATAAGTTCAAAATGAAATTATCACGATACATTGCTGGTTATCGCTGAAATTAATTTTCTTAAATGATTCGGTATCGTGATGCTGCTCATAATTTACGTAGGCTACTGATCTGACTACTGAAGCTTATATGTGCTCTTACAAGAACGATGCAGATGGAACCGCAGTCCTGTTTTATATTGCAAGGTTATTTTACTATTTGCGTTTTCCAGACCCACTTGCTGCAAACAGAGACCACGAAATACCCTTAACCAAGATTGATCTCAATATTATAACAGTGGCACGACCAAGTGAGCTTAATGACTCCACTCTCAACCCCCCATAGACAAAGTTAGAAGGTACAAGAAAGAAAAAAATAATCATAAAAACCTTTTCAAAAGAGGAAATCGTCAATACTTCGGTGTCACTTATCCGGGGCTGATAATTCTGTAAATATACCCGATCTACATCATCAGGTCCTGCTTTAAATTTAGAGAAAATAACCCATAATAATATTTCTGGTTACGCTACTGGTATAAAAAAAGAACTTCAAATTGAGATATTCGCGAATAGCTTTCAAATAAAATCCAGATCCTGCTCAGCATTTGACATTTGTCAAAACAGTGTTGCCAACTCTTTGTTGACCGTAGTCCCTAGACTGTCATGAAAAAGTCGCTAGAAAGTCGCTAAATTTTCAGACTCCATTAATTTAATGCGTAAGTTGGTAAAATAGCATAGTTTTACGAATTCGACGCAGCTAGAACAAATTTCCTCACGTATAAGGTAAGAGGATTAAAAGTTTAACTATGGGTGTACGTACAGTAGGATGCTACAGAATCCAATTTTAAAAACAAACTGTGTAGTGGATATAAATGTAAAACTTTCAAAAGATCGTGTATATTCTAAGGTCACACAAAATTTAAAATATATATATATATATATTATCTAAACAAAAATGAAAATAAAAACGAGCGAAGCGATGTCGAAGATTTTCACATTATTATGATCAAAGATACATATTTTAGGCAGTGTATTTGCCCTAGAAGATGACCTACTCTTGAAAACAGAAATTACGATAAGTTCAACATAAATTTCTCTTCAAAAACTTATTTTCCTCCAGTTTCAATCATGGTGAAACGTCGCTAGGTTGATTTTTTTGTCGCTGAAGACGTCCAGAAGTCGATAGATCTAGCGACAAAATCGCTTAGTTGACAACACTAAATTGGCATGGGCGATTTTGGTGGAGTAACCGCTGCAAGTGTGCAACATCGTTTTACAGGATGCATTTTAAATTACTTCGAAATGAGAATAGTAACAAATATATAAGTGACAGGTAATTACGAAATATTGTATTTAAACATTCCCACAATGGTAAAACAATAGAAGGTGGGTGCATTGCTGTTACAGTAGAGAACATTTAGTATGAATTTGAAACTATGTGGTATTACTGGTAAAAAATATGCATAACAATAATATTGATTGGGTAAACACAGAATTTCTAGTGCACTTTCAATATTGTTCTTCCATAAATTATTTTATTAAAACATCTACACTGAAATTAATATAACAAAAATAAGAAATAAAACATTCTTATGTCGCCTAATCAACCGGGGATGTATTCATATGAAAGCCTCCTTTGGCAGATATTTCCTGATAATTTTAAATACAACGGATTAGCTGATTTTGTATGAGCGTGTATTACTGAAATAATATCAACCAAAGACAAGTTTTCATTGTTAGTTGTTTTAAAGATGAAGGGCTAAGCTCAATCTTGAAAAATAGGATTTCACGGTGGAACTACGCCTGGTTCTGGATTGGATACCAATAAAAGTGTTGTTTTGCGCCTGAGCTCTTATGGCAGTGGAGTGATGTTATTCAATTGGTAATTTGGTACGGGACTGGAGTGACATCGGTAAAAATTTATGTATCCTGATTCATATCGTTCGAATTATTGAATGAAAGAATATAAATGTACTGAAAAGATTAAATGTGATTTTCTTGCAATTTTCTCGTGCTTGTATGCGTAAAATTTCACCTATGTAACTTTTATCAAACTCTGTGAATTTCACTCTATATATACTCGTGCACAAAGCTGTTAGAGTGAAGTGAGAATATTGTTATGCTTCATTATTAAGCCAGGAGCAAAGTGTTGTTTTATGATTGATCCTTGGGCGATGTGATAGTGGAGTGTTGTATCGTGAATGAACCTGGAGTGATGCACCTGTTGGAGTGAAGTAATAAGGTGTCCCACATTTGTGTGTGAAGGGATATCTGATGCTTCTGCAATTACTATTGTTTGGGTATACCCAAGCAGGCAAGCAACCCCATTAACAACAAATGAAGTACCTGTTACATTGAATTATGTCATTGAAACACAATATGAAGAAAATGTTGACATTTTCACAAGTGAAATAAAATATGTGAATCTTAACATCTGTTGATTGTATTAAAGGTATCTTAATAAAATTTAATATAACGTGACATTTTTTAAGAGTTAAAGTATAAATAACAACGGCACGCGATGGTTTCTGAAAATATCTAACAGATGTCAATAATTTACATCTCCACAATTTCAGAACATTTTCTCAATTTCGAAACCCAAAGAGCGGTCTCTCCTTGTGTGTCTTCTATATTAAGAGAATCTGCATTGTTGAACCTGAACATTCTGAACAACTGCCATTGACGTTATTGTTTCAAAGCAATGTGGTATTGGGTCTGCATTTCCCAGTACCACAATGCGAATATCATTAATATAAACACAACAACTTTTCGTTGTTCTGTAAAACGAATTTCTAAAGACATGTTATGAAAATCCAAGAAAATACGTTTCCACAAAATAAATTAATGTTTCCTTCCTTAAAAACAACACTTAGCTTTATTCTGTTGATATTGCTATAACATTGAAGCATCAGATACGAAAAGCGTGCACGTAAGCATCAAATTTGAGTTCCATCCTTCCATGCAATTGTTATACAAAATTGTACTGAATAAGTATGATGAAAACTTCACCAGTATTTCACCTATTGAAAACCATATGTAAGTTAATTTTATGATGTAAGTAATATGTTTGCAAAGGAAACTTGACCCACCCTCGGTCTCGGCTACCCAAGTATTGGTAATGTGGGGTCTTAATGTTTCTCACTTTCAGTATCTACAACCAAAATCTCGGTCTCGTCTCGATGGTCACGGCAGTCCCAAGGTTAGTAGATATATATTGGGAGAGGGCAGTCCAGAGTAAAATTGTTCAAGAAATAATTACGCCAAAAGCGGAAGATCTTTACAGTTTACAATGAAGCGGGAAATCGCCAAATTTCTGCGTATGGAATCAGTGTTCAAAGTAATATGTAATATTATTGCACATGTTATATTTCGAAAAATTCGAGTTATTTGCCACTACATTTATATATATAGTTACGAAAATATTTCTGTTATTGCTACTTTGAAGCATAATTATGGATTTAGGAAATGTACATTGCAGTGGTTCTTAGTAAACTGCAGATGTAAACTAAATGTACATTACTTTGTTTCTTAGTGAAATCACAGCTGTGATTTCATTTTTATAAATGATGATATGCAGTTAAATAAGGGACATGTTATTAAGTAAATATTATTGAGTCAGTCAATTATGGTTTGTTATTTATAAAACCATACACTAACTCGAAATTTAACACACCAGACTTTATAACTAAATAATGCAAAAATAAAATATATTTTGTGTTTATATGATTTTCCAAAGTATTCATAAAAATAATTTGTTGGTAATCCGATATATAGCGAAACATAATAGAGCTCTAAGTATTCTGAAACTACTTGAAGTCAGTAGTAGGGACCACTCAATCACGTTACCAAATCCAAGAGAATTGCACTGAAAACTCGTACTGCTCGTGTTGAGATGTTTCCGTCAGTACTTGGAGTTCTATAAATAAAATCCAGTATAGCATTGTACACTGTATAAATGTATATTTGAAAATGTAGATGTGCTGGATACTAGTAAATAATATTCCACCTAGGGTTTCCACCAAGTCGAGCGGCCACCACAATCATGAAAACTTGTACATAATTCAATTTGTATTGCCGACTATTTTCAAATAAGTTAATCACATTTGGTGGGGTAGTAATGCTACTGTGGTTAATTCCTTGATTTTACACAGTACTAGACGATTATTTACGTGGAGTGAAGTTTTTCGAAGATTTCGTACAGTATTCTGTTTTTCGGATAAAGTAAAATATTCAAGTAAAAACTGTGTAAATTACCATATTATTGAATTTAAGTTATGGAAAGTATTTTTGGCACAAAGAACTATAATGGCCAAGATCCTGCAATTTTTACATTATTTTCTATTGATGTACAGTAACATTGAATTTTCAACACCCGGGACCTGGCATCACTTCGATATAACTGTATGCCAACACTATCATATTACTGTATGGTAACACTGATAGCTTTAAATGGCAAGACACACACATATACCAGGAAGTGTTTTGGAAAAATGGTGATTTCGAAGACCAATTTGTATTTTATTTTTTACATTTTGGGCAAAGATACAGTATTTTATCCGGAATTTTAGGAATTATTTCAATTTTTTTTAATTTTTTTTCTATATTCCTGTTTCTTTCTTATTTCTTCGTGACCAGGGAAGCGACCGCCCTACCGCGCCTCCCAGGAACCGCGACTGAATACCGTTCTGCCCCCAATGTACTATTACGGATTATGTTTTAAATATTGAATTTAGAAATTAATTTGCATACCACTAGTTGAATCAACTTGACTACATATTTAATATAAAGAAAGAAAGTTTGATAGTCAAACGTTTGCATGACTCTCTAAATGTTGTTTTCAGATATTATCATTTATCACGAAGCACAATTTTTGATACTAACGATTTAACGTTATATAAAAGACGAGAAAGTCATCTTCATTAAGTTGTGTATCTTGTAACTACTTTTAATGTTATTATGACACCATTTCGATGACTGTACCTCCGAATATTACTTTTTTCCAGAACAGCATAATTATGTTTTGCAATGCAGTTGATTCATCGGGCAGTACTGCATAAACAGAGATATATAATACTCAATATCCATGAAAAATAATATCTCCATAAAATGAATATAAAACAGCACATACCAGTGATGCTATCACGTATAGCTGAATAGATTGTTATTATAATAGGCATACAACTGACAAGAAAATGTGATTTAAAACATAAAATAAATATAGATAAAATTCAGATTGATCCATGAATTTGACAAGTTGTTATCAACAATAAATGGTACAGTAGCGTCTGATACACGTATATTACAGTTTTGTCAGTTCGTAAATTAGGGTAAACCTTTTAGTGGGGGCCACCAATTGTAACATAATCTCCAAGGTAATCGTAAACAGCATGTATAAATTACATTGCCATTCTAAGAACCAGCAGAGGGATAACTCCACTCTGTGAAATGGACTTCAAATCTACTCGCACACCAGACTTAAGTGGAGTGATATTTTATGCTTGAGCCAGGAGTTGAGTTCGATTTTGTGCTTGAGTTCGGAGTGTAGAGATAAATGCATAAATCTTAGTGGGTGCGATTGTGGAACGGGAATGGAGTGATTTCGAAAAAAACATAGGTTCTTTACTTCTGTTAAAACATGTATATGTAGTTTTGAATATGGTTTTTGGTGTTATCTACGAATTCTATGTGACTGATGCGTAAATAAAAATGGTGTGTGCGGAATTCCACCCCTAATCTATTGCCCGTAATGGGCATGCAATGTAGTGTTGTCATATGTCTGAACTTGGAGTGATTCCCTGTTTGATTGAAGTGGGAGGGGAATTTTGTTTTTGAGCGACCAAGTGAAGTTGAAGCCGATAAATCAAATAAGAGTGTAGTTGAAGCCGATAAGTCCCACCTATGCTAACGCCATAATTATACCGATACAACCCTTTTTGGCGCTTTTGCCTTCAGATAGTGCAATTATTATTCTGAAAGCTGTAATTGGAATCGTATCAAGAATCATATAAGCAAGCGTTTTGTTGGATCACTGCTAATTAGAGCTGAATTATTTTATTAGTTGCCATGTTCTTGAAATTGAAATACATCTAGTATTATTTTCCTAATGACTATTACTCAAAATACAGATTAAAAAAAAAAAAAAAAAAAATCGGTGTGAAAATAATTCCAAATAAGATAAAATAGTATAAAATTTTAATTGGTGTTTGTGACTTGAGGTTGTCTTTTTCATGTTCGAAAGTATTTTCTGTATTTCCAACATTTTGTATATTGACGTATTTCTCAAACTGTCAAATAGTGAAGGGAAGAGACACTTTTGTGAACGAGCTTGAGTTGAGTTTTAAAAAAGCATTTTCGTCACACCTTGATCACGTTTCAGTCCCATTTCAGTCTCACCTCGTGGTCTCGTTATCGGTCTCGTCTTGCTCTCATCTCGATCTCGTCCCCGTCTCATTATAGGGTCTCGTCACGGTCTGATCTTGGTCTCATCTAGAGACTTTCGACAATCGCGACTTTTTGAAAACTTTTAAGTGCATGAAGAAAAATTAAGAAAAGTTGGGAATACAAAGTTTTAACGTAAAAACAAGTAACAAAATCACAAAATTATTCACTTAAAAGTGAAGATTTGTGATACTATCATACTGAACTTTCAATAACGACCAATTTAACTGATATGTTTGTGAAGTGATGAAAGTCAGAGACATTTTTGGTGACCTTGACGTTCGATTTCTTCAGCATCGCT
Organism: Campodea silvestrii; assembly: GCA_034694985.1. NCBI lineage: Eukaryota > Metazoa > Arthropoda > Diplura > Rhabdura > Campodeidae > Campodea > Campodea silvestrii. The sequence continues at coordinate 12,009 of JAQFYR010000096.1, forward strand.
TCTACAAAATGTTCATAGATTCTTCGCACAAAAAAGTTATGGGTTAGCGATTTTCAATTCATTGTAAGAAATGTATAAAGATCTACCATTTTTTTTCCTTATTGTTTTTTGAAAATTTGTTGTTGAAAATAACGAGACCGAGATTTGACTGGTCAAAACCGAGATAAGACCGAGACTGAGAAATTCTAAGTCAAGACGAGATCGAGACTGCGGTAGTCGAGATTGAGACTAAGCCAAGTCTCATCTTGTTTGCATCCCTACGCTCGAGATCGAAACTTTAAAATTGATTCTAGTTCAGACTGAGTCACATTGTGAAGATCACCTCTGCCACATGCTGTATGATCGGCTAGTTATAAATGTGTTTATACGAAATTGGGGGCTTTGAGATGTACTTGTTTGTATTAAAAATCTCTGGAAATCTGTAGGCAGATGAACAGCCTACGTATCTGACAACGAAAGTGAGGAAACATACGCAAGTGAAAAGTATGAATATTTTTTAAATAAAATAACTAAAAAGTTCGCCTTTTCTGCGTTTATTATCGAAACTATGACGACATGTTTCGCCCATCTAGGGCATCTTCATGGTACATCAACTGCATTTAAAACAATCACAAATCATAATGATCTACATGTATAAGATAAAGTTTTATACATGTAGATCATTATGATTTGTGAGTTCACAGGAGTTCACAGGAGGTCTCATGAACTTCAGCGGATGTCTCATAGAGATCACAGGTAGTCAGTAGAGTTCGCCGTAAGGCAGAAATAGTTCAATGAAGGTCACTTGAGTTGATACGAGTTCGGTGAAAATGATGTAGAGTTTATGGAGGTACCATGTAGCTCAAATCATGTCCATAGAGTGAAATATGGTGTTTAAAATAGTGGTGTGAATATAATGTAAAACACCATGCAAAGTTTTTTTTCTTACATATTAACCACCATTTTGAGGAAATATTGTGAAATTATCTTCTTGGTTCCAGGTGATCTGATAAAAAAAACATGTAGCCAGTGATACCGGACTGCATAATGTAATAAAGAATGGACATACGAAAATAGTATCGTTACAACACAGTACTTTTTTCTTTTTACAAAAACAATTTCGACCACGCTTCGCTCAGGGATTCTTAATTTTTGGCGCTGCCTTCCGATAGGGTCGTCCCTATACGAACCAAAACATAATTGCTTCATTCTTCATTCGTTCGTTGGGCGAAATCCATCCTTGTTTCTATCAGTAATAATAGGAATGTTAAATTACGAATCAAGCTAACTTGTATAGGAAGAACAGAAAACAATACATGTAATTAATAACAAATCCAACTTGATTATTGCCTATATACACATGTCTGATGTGATCCATTACCTCTACACAACTATTTTGCGTACATTCTAAAATTAATTATTCCATGCGGTGATTTTTTTTTATTTCTATATCTTCATAATTTAATTTTTAAAAACATGAATGTAAGTTATGGCATTACACACCATCCAGATCGTTAATTATTTTAGTAATAGCTAATAGGGAACCCATTTTTTTCTGATTTTAATTACATATTTTGGTGATCTGAAGGAGTTACCTGGAGGTCGTTGGAGTTCAATGCAGGTGACATGGAGGTCTTTGGTGTTCTCTTGGAGGTCAGTGGAGTGCGCCGGAGTTCACTGGAGTATAGTGGAGTTTATCGGAGTTCAGTGGAGTTCAACGGAGGTCAGGTGTACACCACTTATGACTTGTGACTTACCCCTCGGTGAAAACGGTTCTCTTAGTAGTATAGTCGACAAAGTAATCAGATTCCTAAGACACTTGGTGACTTGGAATATACGACTTTGTTATAAACCGTGTATCTGACAAGGTAATATATTTAATATATTATTTTGAGATTAACTTTTCACAATTTCACTAACATCAGTCGAATTTTCGATTCAAAAATCGACTGCGGACATATTTTTTATGCTGAAGTGAGATATCCCTAAAATCGGAGATTCACAACTTTAGATCCATAATCAACTCGATATTTCGGAATTTCCGACATTTCAGTTTCTTGAGCAAATTAAGGAGTACTGTATACAAATCACAATTTGAAATATTCAGCTTAAATGCGGCTAGCTCTAAAACAATGTGGGTGATTTGATTTCCAAGTTTGTCTGACAATGCATTATTAATAATAATTTGAAATTTTCGATTTCATTTAGTTTCAGCTTCTAAAAAATGGTGGTAGGGTAGTTACACTCATACCCCAACAGCGAAGCTCCTATGCCTGCAGTTTGAAACCCTAAGAAAAATAAATATTTAAAAACAATAATGAATATTAATCTCTAAAACTGGTATTACAACATTGACACCAGACTTACAATTTATTAAAACAAATATTCTTGAGCAAAATTCTTCTATAGAATAAGTAGAAAAACTGTATTTAATAAGTATGTGAAACATTTTATTTGTTTTGAGAAACATAGACCGTGATGTTAGTATGAAATAAATCTCATATAAGCTCATTTACGAAAATATTTGCACACAATTTTATATCTTACCTTGATATTTTCATGACCAAGAGCAAAGCTCGGCCTTCAGCAATGTGACAATTCTTGTAGAATAAAGCACTGACTTGCTGTTCTCTGGCTTTGGTCAGGAATTGGAAGAATGGAGATGCAGCATCATTGGTTCATCCTGATCAATCTGTCATTTTTGCTATACAAACATTTCTGAAACAAAAACAATATTAAATTGCAGTGACTCTTTAATTATATACAAACATTCATTAAAAAATAATATTACTTTCTTTGTGAGCTGTTTACTATATAAATGGCAATTTCCTGACGATTTCAACGAACTAGATTTTCTAAATGATTAACAGCGCATTTATTCACTTTTGAAAACTATAAATAATTATGCCAGGTGTAACTTTGTTAATATTAAAGGTTCCGGGAATATCTAATGTATTATCTGCTCGAGTACCTATACGGGTTCAATTGAAATTGATAATTTATCGTATAATTTAAATTTAATTTTGCGTATTGTTTAATAAATAAAATTTTTACACTAGATTATTGTTAGAATGACTGTTTTTTCAACAAATTCGTTTGTTAGTAAACTGTGTTTGTACTGATTTCTACATGTTTTTTTTCTCTAAGTATATGTGTATAGCAATTTGATACATCATACTTTAGTGGTTTCAATGAAGCCAATACTGTCGAGGAAATAATGCACGGTTTCAATACATTTCCCTGATTCTCAGTTGTAGGAAATCTCAAAACTCAGAATGTACTGCAGTATGAGTTTTATCATTATTGCAAAGACGAATATCTGTAAGTAATAAATTTAAACAATTATATTTATTGATGATGTAACCATGTCCAAGTGTTTGCTCCGGAGTCACTGTTTGCTTTTCACTATTCCTTCTTCCTCCAGTCCTTTGCACGTTCTAATAACTCATTTGTAAAATGTTAATAAAAGTTTCAGCACTTTCGGAAACCGTACATTGATTGAGTCCAAAAAACAGGACTTTCAACCTATGCAATATTAAGTTGAATTTTTTAAATTTTAAAATAGATTCTGTGTAACGTGAAATATTCACAGTTATGTGCAAGATTTAAAATGGCTGAATTTTACTGAGTTATTGGAATAATTGGTTATTTATTATTGGATTAGGAAATTTAGATGCCGTTGTAAAAATTACGACACTTGAATTATCATCGAGGGAGTGAATTCTGTATCATCAGAAGTATGTTGTACAATTCTAGTTTCAATGTGTTTTTAATTTTCTTTTTCACTTCGGTTTTAGAACATAATGTGTGACATACCGAAAAAGGAAGAGGGTTAAAATAAAACGTTGGAATAAAATATATTCATAATGCAAATAAAAATAATGGACTTCCATTTCAGATACATTTTTTTCCACTTTTCGAACAACCTCCCACCTCCCGCTTCATGAATCCTGTGTACGTGACGGGCTTACGTCACTAATTCAGAAAATTAACAGCTACAAACATGCCCGTTTTACGCGGTTCCTGAATTTAGCGTGTCCTCAAGCTGCATAATAAAAAGTGGAATTACATAAAATAAAATAAATAAAAATAGAACTTCAATTACTCTTGACATTGCGAAAGAATGGTATTCTTGTTAGGAGCGAAAATCTTAAAAGTTTGCATATATGAGCTCGTAGTTACCCATTACAGTTCAAATTAAAAATCACTATGGACCTCACTCCGGTTCGAATATTTTTAGCAATTTCCCTACAAAAAGCCAAACAAAAATTAATTACTATTTCTCTATATTTTTGTTCTGATTGTGTAATTTTTCATATATTTTGCGTCAAAATCGGTATTATAAGGAGTATGAAGGCCAATAGTTTCTTTTTAATTTGAAATGCAATGCGTAAATAGGAGCGTGAAAATATGATAGACGGAAATTTTTAGATTTTCGTTCCTACGAATGCTCTTTTTATGACTGTGGAAGACTTTTTTGCATTTCATATGATTACACTTTTAATTGATACAGATTCAGGGGATATTGAGAGGAAGATAGAGATTCAGGGGAACGTAGCCCCGGGCACCAAAACTTTTTCAGAGTTTTAAAGGTCAACTAGCACATGAAATGCGTTTTAATAACAGAACTTCGTCGACGTCGGCAGCGTCTGTTTGCAATG
>JAQFYR010000097.1:0-16591 GCA_034694985.1 Campodea silvestrii
AAGAGAAGATTAAACTAGAGTTAAATTTGACTTAAGATTTTAGTCCCATTTGATTACATGAGATTCAATTCTCAAGTTAAATTTAACCTAAGTTCAACTTTCCATTTTGTGTTGGTGTAACCAGGCATAAGTCCCCTGCATTGAACATTTGACCATTGTAGAACCTTTATAGGTAGCGTTAAGGGTTCAGTTTAGTTTAAACATAACTTTTCTATCCTTATAAGGATTAAGATCTATCTTAAATGTGTACAAAATTTCGGACCCACTTACACCGAAAAAACGTTTCACCATTTCAGTTCCTCTTTTTCCCTCTCACAAATTAGTAGACACGCAGTTGCCAGGTACCCCAGAACTTCTGTTTGATGGGGATGTGGGGATTCAAATTACGGTTCGCATAGCATATTCAACTACAGTATAATCAAGCACGTTGCCAGTTTTAGAATTTTACAATAGGAGGGGCCGAACTGAAAAAGTGGAGCAATTCTGGATGCAGGTGAGTTTCCCACACAACATCGTTATTTGCTGAAGAATAGCAGAAAGTAAAACCCGAGCCAAGGGTTTGCGGAAATGTTTTGCTTTTTTATCCAATTTTTACCAAGAACGTTCTTAATTATATCAAATTTAAATTATTATTTCACTATATTATGAAAATAAATGTAAACCACCATTAATCAACCAGGTTTACACGGAGGGGAAGGGGGCAAGAAGAGCGTTCCTCCTGCTCCTCTGGCTCCGGGATTCATGTCCATTGCGTTGCTGTTTGTACGGTTTGTATTGTAGGCTACACCATTGGATAGATGTGAACAACATGTTACATTGTTTCCACCACGCTTTACAGAAAACGCACTGTGAGCATAGATCCATAATCGAGGATGAGGTTGGTCATGAAACTGTTGTCTGCGAATCCACTAATTTCATAACTTGACCCTTCGATTTAAGGTTCTCGCGATTCTATATAAGATATGTCGCTAGTGCCAACAGGGTTCGGAATCTTCGGATGTTTTTTTTTTTTTTTTTTTTTTGTTAAGATTAAGAATTAATTATGAAATGCATACGAAAACTTGAAATAGTATTCAAATAATTTGTTTGAACAGCTAATATGTAATTTCCTGTGGTAATTGTAGCCTGATTTCGCTCTAACAGACGACAGTCGCGTGACCTCTCGTCCTCGGACGACTACCACCTTATGTAATTAATCCAAGTACTCTTCCAATAACGATATACGACCTACCACATGATCTAAATAATCTTCCTAAACCAAACACAATAAGGTTTCCCTCTAAAACTTTCAACTACTTCTGCCTATACTTCCTTCACTAACACGCATTGTTTACACACCAAAATATCCAAAGGCTTCATCTGACTTTCTAAGACGCAGAGGATGCTCAACATATATTGTCCTCAATCCCTCAATCTCCTTACTCTTATACTACCAGCAACACACACACAATATGCTACCGTACGCGGAACTTTTTTTATTTTTGAAATCTGTATGAGAAGCGAACATCACGTTTGAGACCTGATAAAATGAAATTTAACTCTGCTTCTGTGAATTTGTCCATCACGGATTATACATATTATATACGACGAGTATAGGAAAGGATTATTAAACGTCAACGTTCCTATCCGTGAAAGTATTACAAATGACACGAATAATTTTCATGACAAACTTCACTAGTTGGTCAAACGCCCAGAATAATAAAACGTACCAAAAAGAATATTCGGGATTGCGGAAAATGAAAACAGATTAGTTATTGGAGTGGAATTTAAAAACAACGACTCCGGGGGAAATGTCTTATTATACCACGTAGGGGTATTATTTATACCGAATATGAAACGATAATATAATAGGAACTAGCAAACAATATACTTTACTAAACCTTTATAATTATCATATGAGAAGCTATATATATTATATAGATACACACAGAAAATCCTGAGGATGCGCGGTAATCGTGTTTTTTCACAAATAATGAGCCTGACAGTTCCACAAATTTCAGTTTCCGGACATCGGGTAGTTGTCACAAAAAATAATTCTTGGAGAACATATTAATACGACTATGTGTTTCTTAAGGTAACGTTAAAGCTGTAAAAAACATTACACATGACTATCTTATTCTTATTATCTGTCAAATAAAATAAGAAACTCTTGGAGAATTGCTTTAGTACAGCGGAACTGGTTCAACCATTTTATCATTAGTGAAGGTATATGCATCGTGTTACTGTAATAGCATACACAACGTGTCTGCTAGGCATGTACAGTATTCATGTTAATTATTAATATAGGTTATAAGTTATAACTGAAATATTTAACAGCTTTCAGTACCGTGCTGCTAAATATACAGTGTAAAACTGCTAAGTAAATCAGTACAGGTTCAAAGTAGGTGATGAGTACGATGTACGTATAGCATGTACTTATACTTTGGTTGGTATAAAAATCTGGTAGCGTCAGATGTAAACAACTCCAATAATATTCGTCTCGGTTACTTCGTCAGTCGTCATTCGTCTAAACGCCAGAATTTGTCATTCCTCAAGAAAACTCATTTAATCAATGGAGTTTCAGTTGTATATGTCTGACCTTGTATAATTATAGATCCAAAATTTCAGACTAGAATATATATTATATTATTATTCTTTACACGCATATTTCATATTTCCCACCAAGCAGAGATTAAATGGTAAGCAACTTTGTAGGACCGTGACATAGCTAGCCATTTTGGCGCCTATGGCAACAATTGGAAACAGCACATCTCACCCAACTATTTATGTTGGGTTGGACCGATTTGGCGCCCCTTACACACTCATATTCATATGGTATCCGGGACAGGCTGGGGCTCCGGTCGCTCCTTCTGATGCAAGGCAATTAGACAACCGACATATTGAGTATATTTGCAATGCGAATAATGTTTGAAGTATTTATGAAGAATATTTAAAACAGTATTCGAATTACAAATATTAACTCTGATGTATCTATTGGATCGTATTTTGCACATGCGCAGACTTGTTTCCCACCTTCACACTGAAACTAAATTTCGATAGATTTTACAACGTCGTCAATTATAGGATTGAAATTTCAGCCACTTGATCATTTGAAATTAAATCAAAAGTAAATTTTGGAAACCAATCATTTTTTTGTAATAGTTTTAATGTTCCATATTGTGTGCCATTCATTAAAACCCTTTCTCATCCATTTTCTCATTACAATGGGTCATGAATTACCTTCTCTCGCATCTGTTGTTTCGCTGCACCCCGCGCCTATCATAAAATCCCCTGACGTATATACCAAAAGCACAACAACAACAAACTACTTGCAACAAGAAAAAGTAATCCAAGAAACTTTCCAAATGCCTTCAGCTATTTTTCTTTTGCATTTTACTTTTTGTTTCCGGAAAGATTTCGTGAACGGCGGTTATATTTCTGTGATCAGAAGGTTGTTTTAATTACGTAACTGGATTCTTACAATGTTAAATGAAATTCTTATTTCATTGTTCTGAATAAAACACAAAAGAAAAAAAATCTGAATACATATATTGTTGAAGTAGTTTCGAATAACATTAGTCATTATCGTATACATGTAAATCTCAGAATAAGGTATGGGAATGGGTTTATGAATTTGAATAAACACCGTCTAAGAATTATGATTATGCATAAAAAAACATCGCCACGTCAATTTTTTTTTTCCAGAAAGTTTACCCAAAGTCTGTAATCAATTACTCAAACATACGTGATACCGTTGCAGTGGAAAAACGGGGCGCGGCTACTCTGTTGAAAAATAACGTCAGATTGAATAAAGAGAAGCAGTAACTTGCATACGTAGGACCTATTTAACAAAACATGACGTCATTCTGACGTCATAGCGTAAATTGGATTTTCTTCTGAGAGTCACGTGACCACGATATTTGAAGACATTTTTCTCGACAACGGTTGGACAGAAATTTTAAAAAAATGGTGGCTAATCTATAGAAATTCTGTAAACTTCAAAATGAAAGAATAAAGAAAATGTTCCCATACGCTATTGTCTGATATTCACTCATGTTTATATTAGACACTCAAACTCCACCGTAAGTGTCAACCTTATACTAAACTCTATGTGGATTTTGCCTTTCCTTGATTTGATTGATAAGGTCAGCTTAAGAATGCAATCTAAACAAGGCATCACAGAAAAACCGCTTTTCCAGTATAATATAGATATGACTGGATGAAAATAAAATATTATCCATATAGAACTGGAGCTATACTGTAAAACAGCGAGCTAACATCTTAAGTCACGATAATAGCATGTAACAAGTATTTAGTGACATCTACAACAAAATAATGCTGAGAAGATATTCTGTGTTATTTTCCTTTTTATAACATAAAAAAATCTGAAATATCAGATTCTACCTTGAATTGAATTTAAATTCTCTATCGTAAGAAGGGCAGCCATGACTCTTTGTTTCGTTTCTTGGACAAATTTAAAAATTTGAGCATTAACTTATGAAAATTGTCTAACAAATTAAAATTTCATCGATAGTTTGGAAAGGTGACTTATTTATTCATCACAGTATTTGAGTTATGAAAGGTGACTTAGTTGTGCTTATTTTTCAGTTTGAAATTTTATTTTCTGATTAAAATCCAATGTAAAAATACAGTTATTATATCACAGTTTTGTTACCTATGTCAAGTTGGAGTTTTGTTTTAGTTGATTAAAATATTATTTCTGTTTTGTGTCTCTTTTCTTTTGTTTCCTATTTTCATAACCACTGTACATTTTATACATACATTAAGAAACTTAATTGAAAACGCGATTTGTCCGTTAATACTAACAATGAAAATAACTTTATTATCTTTAAATTGTCTCATTTACTTGAAACGCTATTTTTGCTGTTTTATAAATCTGAAGTGCTAAAAATAGCGTAAGTGAAAAAGGGGCAGTTCTGTCATGTTTATACCCTCCAATAGTTACTTGCTTTAAAACGAACGACAATAAAGGTGAGTGAACGAAGTGTCTAATTGGATTTTTTTTCTTCTTGAGCGATATAACTATATACCCATCTCTGAGCATTAATGAGTATTGTACGTACTTAAATATCTTTTCTATACAGAAAATCTATTTTTAATTCAGAACTGATTAGAAATTCATTGCTGGATATAGACTGTTTGCAGGTACGTATTACAACATGATTATCTTTGAAAAGAACAGAATTTAATTGAGTGTGAAAGTGAATTTCATACTCATTTGTATCGTAACTCTCAATTCAAATGTATCACGTTTGAATTTCGTGCTTTATGCTCTCAATTACTATAAATCCATGATGCGAATGTATAATATTATTACACATAAATAACATACACGGAAATGAATAAAAGTCATATAAATGATTGTTTCTAAAAAAACAAAACAAAAATAATATAGATGAATATTTTGGGAAAGTTTTGAGATTTTTTTTTTAAGGTAAAAGTATTCTTCTTGATTTTAGCTAAGTTTAAGAGTGTAAATTCATGAAAATTGTAAAAAAAAAAAAAAAAAAAAAAAAAAAACTCATTATATATTTTCATGATGAAATTTGCCTAAAATCGTCCTATATTTCCTGCTCTTTTACAAACCTGTGTTAACAACCAAACATTGATGCATGATATGCTCACCTTAAAAGTCATAATGATATCGTCATAAATCCACTGAAAGCTACGTACTATTGTTGCCAAGCAGCAAAATGAAGAGCCTCACTGATATGTCAAAAAGACAAAACAAATGTGCATTCCATATTCTTGAATTCTCTCTATGAATATTACATTCCACTCGAGTCTGAAACTATATTGGAATGAAAAATCCAATATGCAGAAAGCAAAAGTATAATTTGTGAGTGCTGCCAATCCTCGAATCTTTTTCTCTGTGGTTTCTATTTGAAAACAATCGTTGTGTCGTCATTTTCTTTTGCCAAGAGAACTTCTATGTCTGACCCTGCAACGCTTTCATTTCTTAACCCATTCTATCAAATCCTTCGGAAAAAAGAATTTTCGTGCCAAAATATTTTTGGCTCGATAGACTTATTTTGTCCATAGAGGAACGAAGAAAATATCTAGTAAACCTTTTTTTTTTTGTAAATAAAACGAAAAAAAAATACGTCGAAGAAAAAGAAAGATGTTGATTGGGAATTTCTGTAAGTGTCTTTGGGAATCGAGAATATTCATACTTCGAGGAAAGTCTCCAGTTACTATATATAACGTATACAGTTACGTTTCGTATGGTAAAAGAGTATTCTTAGAAGATAAAATGTTCCTTTCGTAAATGGTACTCTTTGGTCAACATTTCACCGGTTTCACATAGGTGCTTCTATGGTTTATAATAAGTGTTTCAAGACGTCAACATTCACAGTTTTCTATTGTCAAAATTTTCAAACAAAACAATTATAACGAATCAACACAACCGATTTATTTAGAAGTATTATCCAAATATCTGTCGAAATAATTCATGATTAGTGCTGATGAGTTGATCTGCACTATTATGGACATATTTAATAAAATTTTAGTTTTTTTTGTCAAAATAGAAATTAACCTAAGGTCCTTTCCTTAATACTTTTGCAGATGTGTGTTATTATAGATTTACTAAATTTACTACCTTCCTGGTGCATATATTGCTGGAAATGCAGGTAAGTTAATAACGCTACATTGCTAACGCCCGGTTACACCAACAAAAAATGGAAAGTTAAAAAAGATTAAATTTAACTTGAGTTTCGAACCCCATGTAATCAAATGGGACTAAAATCTTAAGTCAAATTTAACTCTGGTTTAATCTTCTCTTATCTGTTTATGCAAGTGGGCATAAGTGAAATTGAAATACGAACTTTACTTTTGTAAAATTACAAACTGATACACAAAATGGGTATCTATTGTCGCGATACAGCTCTCTGCAAATTTCACTGAACTCCAAAATTCTAACCAACAGGCTTTCAATTACCCCAAATAAGCACGAAGGTATCAATAACAACATAGATTATCTTCTGCGGCATAGAGGCCTTACGTGCTACAATTGACTTGAATTAATTAAGTCTTTAATGATATTACTTAATGCTTTGTGACAAGAAACAAATTGCTGTCAACGGATTCCAGTATTTCACATACTAAGATTCAATTTCATTCTATGCAATATATTAAAGGATAGGGTAGTTCCTTATAATACCCGGCTGTTGGAGCAAATTGCAGTCGACATCTGTTGAAAATAAACAAGTACTTTTGCTATTGTTTGCAAGAAAAATCCTTTTCTTTAGAGATGGTTTTACTACTCTGTCTTTTATTTACGACTATGATGACTGCTTTTTTTTCTTTCGCTGTAATGGAATGTTGCAATAACGGTAATGACACTAAATGAAATAACTGCACTTTCATACTTGGCAAGGAGAAATAGGAAGAATAGCAAAGTCTTACAAAGCATTTGCGAACTGATGGAAGTTTCAATTTAGTTTTTTTTTTCTGTTTTAGTGTACAGTTTCAAGATGTTTTTGCATCAAGTTGAAGGAATCTCTTCAGTTTATGATATATTACATCAGCACTAATCTTGTCCCACAAGAGACGTTTTGAAATTATAGATGAGTTTGTTTTTTCAAAATCATTATTTCGTTCCGTCAGTGCGTCTTAAGCGGCCCCGAATGTAAGGCGCCCCCAAGCTGGAGAATAGAAGGTAAAATTATATAAAATTCAAAAACCTTACACCATTTCTCTTGAAATTACATAAAAACAGCACTCTTAGAATGAAAACGTAAAATTTTCTCCTATGCATCATTCTGTTCGTAAGTATGCCTACTTTCTGTTTCTCACGACAACCAACACTGTGACTCTGAATCGTCGTTGTTTGAAGACCTGACACACTCATATCAGAAATAGGTGGAACAATGTTTCCAGAGATGCTGAATGAAGGCCAAATGATGAGATACGATTCTTTACATTGATTTAACTGTCAATATCAAAATTCAACGAGTAGCAAACCCACAAACTCAGCATCTAAAATCATTAAATTATTATTTCAGTATAACTACATAGTTGAAAAAGACAAATCAAAATATTTCGAATATTCTCAGAATACCACGGAATAGGTAATAACATTTCACTGTTAACTATGCCAAAAACAAGACATTCCTTTACCAATGTATTGAGCAAAGATAATTCCACAAATTCGTAATTGCAATGAGCTGAATATTTCCAATTGCAAAAACACCGAACCTCTTTCTATTTCTAACATCCACTACTTCATTAATACGGGCTTTATTATATCACTCATAAAAGCTGTATAATTAGATAAGTGTATCTCTTCCATTGTAACGAATAAGATGCCCATAAAATATTGATTTGTAGAATTGTCATTGTTTGCAATACCAAACAAGAAATCTCTTATCTTTGATATTCCAGGAAGCAAGAGTCGTGTATTGTGTGTTGCAGAATGGTAGGGAAAGGATTACAGCACTTCTCTTTAGTTAAGAGATATAATTATACTCTTGTTGTATACTGAAGGTAGAATAAGGAGGATTTAGAAGATTAAGTAGAACTAAAGTCACACAAGTATTGGTTCAGACAAAAACGCACCTGTTGTAATAATTAAGTACTTCATTTATATTGAAAGCCTCAGATTAATTATTACTTCCTGCTTTCAAATTAGAATTAAGTATTGCAGTTGCAGTATTGCAGTTTGCAGTATTCCAGTTGCGGAAATAATTATTTTCATTAAAATATTTATTAGGATACTAACAGAGGCACTGATTTCACAGATTGAGTAGTGATATAACACTTCTCTCTTTGTTGATTAACTTGATTTATTTAACCTGGTTTCAGAGCTCTCGTCTCCATCATCAGGAACAAAAAAATAATCCAGAAATTTTAGGAAATACAGCACACACGCAAGTTGTTAATTCAAAAAATCATGAAGTAGTTCATGATTTTTTTTTTTAAATTAGCTACGTGCATGTGCTGCATTTCTACTGTATGTTTTAAAAGTTCTGAACTATATTTTTTATTCCTGATTATGGAGACGAGAGCTCCGAAACCAGATGGCTCCGAAACCAAGCTTATATTCAATGATCAGGTGAATGACACCGTTTCTCAGTGGTTCGGAACCCACGTTAAAATGGTAGGTCCCCGTGCCCAACTTATTGGCTTATACGATGTTGTGGGCATATTACATTACCTAATTTGTACGTATTAAAAAACATTTCATCATATATTTCCCAATTGAATTATTAACTTAATTACCAGCTCGCAATACTCGTTGCTTATAACAGAAATTCAAATGTTTCGCAGAAACAGTGTTTGAGTATCAGTAAATAATTGTGCTTTTCAGAGATATAATTTATTGTTAGAACAATAATATAATACTTTTCATTGGAATTATAAATAAACGATACATTTAAAAGCGATTTATTCTGCATGCACAAAACTTTCTATAGGATCAAGAAAAGCTCTCAAACTGATATCCTACTTTTATTGAAAGAAACTCTTTTACAGCCAATTACACAATTTTCATTACTTAAACCTTTTAGTGTGCACATTACGCTTCATTGCACCTTAACATTTTGTTTCCTGATTAATGATGCGCAATAAGAATTGCGCCAAAGTAATATATTACTACTAGTACTAAAAACACAAATAGATTATTTTATATACAGTACTTTGTAAATAAAAATAGCATATTTAGTCTCCTTTGTAGTTTTAATAAATAATATACGCTTTGAAACAATATTTGCAAAGTTTGGGTCATTGTTGTGATGAAAAACTTTTATGTAAAATTGAAGTGTTGTAATTAAATCTGAACAGTGCAGTGAGTACCCTTCATGAAGGGTATATCTTCCTAATATAAAATGCTATTAGTGTCCATACAAATTTGACGTTCTTGCAACTTCATTGATCGTAGGATTGTCTCTATAAGCTCACAGCTTGAATGTTTTTTGTTCAGTTTAATATTGTTGTTTCTAATAGTTTTGTTCATGTTTTAATTGAATTACAGGAAGAGCAGAAATGACCGGAGTCGGACATTTGCGCACCACTTTCACTTTTCGCAGCCATTTTCCGCACCAAATCGTAGAACTAAACTTATTTTCGCATAGCCCATTTGCGCACTAAAAAATAGGACGTTTATATTTAGGAGAAATGACATTTTTTTTAAAGTTAAATGTTCTTGTACTTGTAAAGATGAACAACCCGAAATAACCGGTAAGAGTTTAAAAGGTTCAACTTTTTTTCATTTTTTGCGAACGATAAATTATTTTATTCTACAAAGTATCGTTATGTGAAATTAATTCACCATAAATCGTATGTTTTTCATTCAACGCATATATGAATAAAATGTAGAATAAAATATATTAAAATAATATTAACAAACACAAAAACTAGCACTTCTGGAGTTGTAGGTATCCTAATATATCACTGCATATTAAACATAATAAAACGTTCTCCACACAGTAAAAATATCACTTACATTTCGAAACCTAGACGTTTTCGCAAGTCCATTTTCGATCAGAAAAAACAACATAACTCAATAGAAAAAAAGTTGGAAATTTCTGTATGTGTTTTCATACTCGCTTCGATAGTAAAATGAATGGAGTGATTTTGCGAATGAAGTAGAGGGTATGGTTGGGGGTGGGGTGTGGGAGGAGAGGTTAATTGGGTCTCCCATCTCGGTAGTACCTATAGGCAGGTTTGGATAGAGTGTGGGGAATTAGAGCTCAGAGAGTGGACCACACCAATCTCAGAGACTATACGATGGACTTAAGTACAAAGCAAGAGGAATATTGATTTCTTTACATGAAGATTCAACTTTTCACTGATGTGTGCATGACATTAAAATAGTTATATAATCTTTATGGTGATCACAAAAGGGAAATGTTAGACGTGCAAAAATGGAAAGTTTTTAATGTATTAGGAATATGGTAAAGTGTACATGTATGTTTCTTTGAAATTACAAGAATTGTTAATATGACTGTCGAATTCACACAACAGTAAGCGACAACAAGTGCGATGTATATTGTAAATCTCTTATACGGACACGGGGATCATAATATATACGGACACTGCATAAGTGAAGGTAATTTTCCTTAATGTTGTAGCAAGTAAAATCACTGCTACCTTTAATTTCTATTTTAAAACATTTTCTGTATACAGGGAGTCAATAAATCAACTCTAATTAAATCAAAATAATGCAGAAATGATAGATTTTATGCTACTTTTTCCTCTTCCATTGTGTTCCATTGACTTTATTTGTGATTGCTACGTTATATCAAATTGTTCCCACCGTATAGTTTCAAAGATTAAACTTGTTTAAAAGATATCCAACTGTACTGAAACTAAAATCAACAAACCAACCAAAAAGGCGCGTATATATCTGATTTGTGCTCTTTTAACTACCGTTAACACATCAGTGCAATATAACATTTGCTAACTACAACTACGTAAAAATAAGAAATATATCAACGCATTTTCAACCATTATAGGCCTAGCACTCAAAAACATACTTCGTATTTGTACTTCCTTATTGACATTTTTGTATTGTAGAAGTTTCTTTTCTTGCAACATGTCACAAGTTAAGCAGAGTTAACCCATCCAAGATATAGTTTTTCCCCTTTCCTTCCATCCCGTAGGGTAAGAGTATAATATATTGGTAGCATTCCTTGGAGTCCTGACGCAATCAGAGCTACCTTCCAATGTAAACGCTCCGCAACACAGAAAACCAATCTGAGTCTATTCAAGGCAGAGATCCTAGAGCTTTTTGTCCCAGCAGCATGTACCTGATAGGGATCAAATTAAGGCTATGCCCGCAAGAAGAGAAAAAAACCGAGAAGCATGTTTTTACTTTCTCAAGTTTCTTTACTTCCTCATGTTTTGAGTCTTGTTACCATCATTCGTTTCTTCTGATGAGCTTTTACCAGATTTCTCTTCTTTTGACAATGCTAGAATTCCAATAAAGCTTTCTTCTGTCGCCTTGGAATTTGAAGTGTCATGTGGTTCTGTTCTTGGATTACGAAAATGCTTCAATGGAAAAAGAACACTAACTGGACAAATTTGATGACAGAAAAATAAAGGAAATTGTGTTAAGAAGTACTTGAATTTTTTCATCTTGATGGATTTTATTGATTAATTAATCTGTAGTGTTTGTGTATCCAAGTACAGTGCAATTGAAATATGTTGTCTGAGATGAACTATACATGTACTATACAGTAGTCTCAGTTGTAACATACTATATTATTTATTTACATTTCATTACTATATCAGTGTTTAACATTTTTAAAAATCACTGTGTGAGTATTGGTTTTATTGCTTGTTTTTTGGGGGGGTTCAAAAAGAAGTGACAGAAATCACAGAATGAATTTTCATAAATTTATTTGTAAAACAAAGTTAAATAATATTAGTACAGCTTCAAGCTTTCGTTCTGAAGGTATGTGAGTGACGTAATAGGCTTTGATTATTTATTTAACAAAACCACTATTGTGGTTCACCGTATTTTAAACACAACATTTAAAGTATCAATTATCCGTGCTTCTGTAACTTCTATAATTATATTCTTATCTTATATTTTTATACAGGTATACTAATCTACTTTTTTCTCTTTTCAGGTAAGTGTCTCACACTCTCATTGGCATTGTATACTTTCCATCCATAAGTTTGATGCTTTGGCATTCTCAAAATGGTGAGAGCGAAATTTACTTTATTTATGAATTGAGTTTCTCTATTTTCTAGCCACACTTCCCGCTCAATAATGATATCTACTTATGTAATTACAAAAACACGGCGTTGTAAATTATCAGAATAAGAAAGGGTTTCATGTCAGCAAAATCAGATATGTTCCATAACTGAGTAGTTCGGTAATAAATTTGTCTCACTGCGCTATATTCAGTATACAAACCATCTAGATTGGTATTTTTGGTGCATGCTGGTTGTACTGTGAATCGTTCATACGGACATTTAGTTCCTATAGATTCTTGTATATTTGTGCGTTCTGCTGGTTCGCTAGATTGTTATAAATATGTATCACAAAAATTTATCTATTTATATGATGTTAGCATGAGTCTTCCTTTTTTTAATGTTTGGCGTATACTGTGCTGTTAAAGACTTAAACCGCGACTTAAACTTAATGAGGATTTGAATATAGACACTTTTACTCTTTTAGTATGTTACACAGCCAACGAACAAAATTAATTCTAACTCAGAGAAAAGCATCCATTTGTAACTGTTAAACACATTGTAACTGTTAAAATGCAAGCAATATATTGAATGTTACTAATGTCGCTGTTTCATATCTTCTATCTTAAATATTAAAATAGTCTAAATAGGTAGCAAAAAACGACAGAGAGATTCCATTTAAGTTTTTTTTGTTGTTGTGAATCCAGTAAGACTATGATGTTTGCAAACTTTAGTTCTCCTTGCAGCAAATACAGCAATATGGTTAATTGGTTATCAGTACATACTGTAGCTAATTATTATACATGTACGTACATAGAATATGATGGGAAGTTTCTGGTTGTATCTTTTTGAATATACAGCCTCATTGCAAAAAATATCACTGGGAGAAATACAGAAATTAACGTTTCTCCGACTATATAAGTTGAGCGTGTATATTTTTACCATCCATATATATAATATATATATATATTATAAAACAAAATCCCTTCAATATGCATACAGTACAATACAGTGTGTATGAATATCAATGTATGTGCATACGTTATTGACGAGCGGACTATATCTCTCAAGTAATTTGATATCCCATAGAAAACGTGTCTGTAATCAGCTTGCACAATCTTTGCTACAACCTACACCATTCCTGTATACAATGTGCTTGTAACATACAGTATGCAGCAGTAGCTGGAATATTCTGGAGTGAATAGCATTTTTTTTCATATTTCGGATTGGTTTAATACTCTGCTACACCAGCTTACTTACTTATTGGGGCAATACCTCTATAATACCTTCCTGTGTAGAGGTTTTTATTGAATTACATTTGATCTTGTTAACTGAAGTACGACGTATACTGCATTTTCTGCAGAGATCAGCCTGCTGACGTGAACTCGAGCAGTAGCTTTGTAGTGGGAATGTTTGCTCCAAGGTTGTATTCTTAACGTAGTTTTATGTACTGTAGCATGAAGGAGTCTCTTCTACACGAAGGTTCCCACAGTTTCTGTGAATCATTAAAAGTGTGAGAATTCTGTCATCAGATGAATCACTTACAGTCGCTTACATTTCAGGGAGGCAGATTCGTAAGTTGATGCTTCTACTGTTGCTCTAATCCTTTACTACGTGTTGTGAGTTTCGTAGTCTTTAACATATTTATAACATTAAAACCATGGTCAGTTTTCATGCAGAAGTTAAATACGTTCTCCTAAAATGTTATTGTACTGTCAAGATATTTCCTGAAATATGGGGGCTATACATTATACTTTAGTTTAACACGGTAGTCTGTTTAGCATACGGATCAAGAAAAACAAATTCAATAATTTTATTAGCGTAGGAATTTAATCACATGTTATCTAATGCATCCAGATACTACACACTTATATCTAAATCACGATATTAACTAGACTAAAGTCTCAATAAATTCGATAATCTAAGGGTATTCCTCGCAACGTTTGCAATAATTGCGTTGTTCATATAATTACTTTATTGTCTCAATAACAATCATAGCACAAGCGTTCTGTTGTAAACTTGAATAATCAGAAATCTGTGTATCCAGTTAAGTTATGGTCAATTCTCGTTAATTGGTCTCCTCCTTGGTATAGATAATCTATACTAATTTCCTATGTACACTACATGCCGAAATAAATTGTTGTAACTGTGGGTACCTATTGTTAAAAACGCCAAGGGAATTAGGGAAGTATAAACCTCAAAAGAAATCTATGCAAGAATTCAGCAAATTTTGTGAACAAAAAATTATTTTATTTGTAAGGGGAGGGAGCAGGAAGGTAACGAAGCGCGAAGTCATTTTTTTGCTGTTTTGTGATAGAAATTGCAGTCTTTAAGGTTTTTAAATACACATAATATGCGGGTTGCAGCTGTGGGTTGCAATCCTTACATTCTGCGGAAACATGTGACAATACCAATATAATTTTTCCCCATAAATTATATTTATACTTAAAGAGGGGCTCACCTCCCCCCCCCCCTAAATTTTTCCAGTGGGGTCTCGGACTCCCTGCCCCCTGTACTCGGCGCTAGTAACTTTAACTCATAATACGAATTAGTTGTTTTGATTACTCGTTTAAGAACACTATGCAACATGAGTTGCAGTAAAAACATATGATTGTTCCTAAACGGAAAGACTGTTCCTATTACACGCATATGACTAAAATGAAAGGAAACAAAGCAAGCAAACTCAATCCTAGAATTGAAAGGTTTCATCAGATTTTATAGAAATGTGAGCGGTGTTTCCTACACCATATTGAAAGCGAGAAACAGAACTTACTCTACATGGATTGATGTGTAATGTCAAAAGAACCTATACTGTATGTCATCCTCCTTTATATCTTCAAGTACAATATAGCTTACAATTCAAGCAAAATGTTCGCTTGTAATTAGTTTGGGCGAAAGCGCAGTAATGAAACGGTTTTATGCCTACTACACATGAAGTCTCTCATTCTGATTACAACGTACCATCTAAAGAATAGTTTTCGTTTGGTATTAAAATCTCTCTTTGCAATGAAGTTGTAAATTACTCCTATCTGTATACATAATAAATGTCATTAAGACAGCTATTGAAATGATTATGAATGATTCATGCATCAGGAATGAACTTGAGAATATATGGAAATGAAAGTTCATTTTTCTTTGAAGGGAAGAATATTGCAAAGATTGTTTTCACTCGCGAATCCGACAAATTACAACGCATGACCGCTTTCGGGGTACGTTGGGGTGGGTAAAAAAGAAGATAAAAGAAGTTCCTATCCTCTTTTATTCTATATATAGGACTTTCTAAAATATCGTGAAGGGCTGGAAAACATTTCCCGAATACAATTATGCAAATGCAAAATAGGAAGCAAAGTCTGTTGTATGGTCGTCTCTTGTCTTTTACTTTTGTACTATACTCTTCAAAATACAAAATCAACTTTCTTCTTCATGGTGAGTATCGTAGAAGGAATGAATACTCTCACGAGAACTTTTTTTTCTTTCCGAAGGACGTGAAAGTGTAGTACTAATGCTTTGGGGCAGAAAGCAGCGTACAAGTGCTTCTTTGTCTCGTATTAATTACCTCATCTCTTTCTTTACAAACCTTCTTTGCATTTTTCTTCTTTTTCATATTATATATTAACTCTATAATATATATCGTTGTCTGTTAGAAATATACGTTTATGTATATATGGTGCTTGGAAAGAAAGTTGCTTTTAAAATATGGAAAAGCGTTATTCGAATTTGAAAATGAATGCCCTGTAAAATGATAAACTTTGAAGTTATTGTGACAAAGTAATACAGGTGTTCACTTTCATTATTTAATGTGAATGGAGATGTAATATTTGGGTTAATAAATATTTTTAAAAAGTATGTGTTGGGAATGTAATATACGCAAATGTGTTAGAGAAATATGGACTAAATGGAAACCTGTTAAATATAATACGCATTTTCCTTTGCAATAGAACAATGACAGTGA
>JAQFYR010000098.1:0-16576 GCA_034694985.1 Campodea silvestrii
ATTTTGTGGTGTTTTGAACTCCCTTCAAAAATGGTAATTATTGATAAGCCACCAAGCCTCATGAAGAAAATTAAAACATCTAATCACGTCTAAGTATTTACAACACAGATGATCGGTTAATTCAACAAAAACTAGAAAGTTTCTGACCGAGATTAAATTTAACAGAAGATCTAAATCCCCTATAATCAAATGAGAATAAAATCTTAAGTCAAATATAATCCTAATTTAAATTGCTGCTTTTTGTTGGAGCAATCGGCGATCGGGCATTAGGCTATTACTTCTGGTAACACTGTAAGCTGTATAAAATATTACACAAATAAAATAATGTTTCCTCTAATAATGACAGTTAATACTTGATACTCTAAAATTTATCTGGAATTTTACCTAAGATTTATATGTCAAAATAGCATGACATTTCAGACAGCCCATCCCCGCAATTTTCTCTCAAATAATGTCGTCCCCAGCAGTACCGTCTTCTATGCAGTTCTCTCTCTATACTGTCTTGTGAGCATCTAACCAGAGTTTCTCACATCACCCAACCAACAAATCTCGTTGTTGTCACAGTAAAAAGACGAACCTTTTAAAAAGAAATAAGACTTCTTTTTCGTCGCTTCAATATGAAGTGACGCTGCAATTTTCCTAATGGTCTCCAAAAGGGCAAACCATTTTTTTCTTCTTAAAAATAAAATAAGCCTATTTCTTCTCTTCAAATCATCCTTCTTGGCAAAGTAACTTATTGTAATATTTATCGCAGAGTGGTGCTGTCTCTGCGCTTTGGTTGTTGGAGTAAAACACAGAGATTTGATTTTGGTATTATTGAATGAACTGAATATAAAAACGCACTTTAACAAAAAGGAAAACAATATAGGCAATTTGCTGTAAGATAAAAAGGATAGTACTCCATATGCTTTTGCTTTTGCGTATTCAAATGGCTTTTTAAGCATTTTGGAAGGTTTAAGGGTAAGTGGAAGACTATGAGATTACAAATTCAATAAGGAAATTCACTTTCTAGATAAATTCACTTTAATATAATTATTTGCATGCAGAAATTCCAAGAATGCACAGGAAACAAGAAGTCGCACATTATAAAATAATTCAAACACTAGATAGTATAGCTTTAATAGTCCATCATATTCCTAGAATACTTTTGAAGCATTCAGTTAGTCATTTCAAAACAAGGTACGATCGGAGTTGTGTACATGTATTTGTTCGTTAACGATCGGAGTAATTAATGTTTAACAAATATTCTTTGGTAAATTACACTAAATACGAAACTTAAAAAAACTTACACTATTATTGAACATATTTTTTTTAATGAAAATGGAAACTGAAATCTTGTTATGTACAGCTACCGTTGTTTGATGTGAGTGTCCTTTAATTTACGAATTAAGTTGGTCAAAATTCCGTTTTCGCTTTGCACACAACAGTGTACTAAGTGATCTTGTAGATATAACCTACAACATGTTAATATCACTGTAATCATTAATGAATTATTAACAGAAAACATTTTTAAGATGACAAATATTTCCGTTGAAGTATAAGTGAATACTCCCTGGAACATGTTTAGTGTACGAAGAAAGGAAAAAAGGCGACCGTTGAATCGACCTGCTGACTAAAGCTCTCGCTGAAAGTAAACATGAAATCCAGTGCAGTTTAATTAAGAGTTGTGATTTCCACTTGAGCGCGAGGAACAATCCCGCCATCTGCCTTTTTGTGTTTCTATCGCTTGTATAAAAGGTGGAATAATTTAGACTTCACAGGGGACTAAAACATTGCTTTAGATTCCATTGGCGGTTTCAGAAGTTTAGCTCTTCTGGCGCAATGGTTAGTGAGTGGAAATAAAATTTCAATACTCACTCGTAAAGTGAAAACAATTTCATAAGTATATTAAGATGAAATGAGCTTAGAAGATTTATGCATATTTTATATTTAATTAAGTAGAGTCAGGGATATTTTCACACACAAAAATGGCTAAAATATGTGATAATTACATTTGTTGCACCAGAATGTTTAAATATTTAGCTGGGTGACGACTTATAACAATATAAAGTAATAGATTATCACCAACGCTGGTTTCTAAATATTCTTTTATATAATTATATAACACTGACATTTCCTAATAATGATGCTTGAATAAAACAAACTTTAATAAAACTAACAATGTTTAGCCCTTAATTAACACAGTATAGTATGGATAAAAATTTCGGGTTGTTCTGGCGGATCCCGAACCCAGACAACTTATATCAATTTTACAGTAACGGAGTATGCACCTGAACTTGCTGGGAAATCTCAAATTTTATTTTGTGTGTGTTTTAATTATAATATGAAAACGGAATGCAAACAGAAAAGATAAATCAAATATATAACGTTATATACTGTACTTATATTGTTGAAATGTGAAATATTTGGTCTGCATCTTCAACAGCATTAATACTGAATATTTAAATGCATGTAAGTATCCAAAACCAGAGTGTTTTACCACCCTTTAAAACATGTTTGAAGCACTTTCTCCTAACCAAGGAATTCTGAATGTGTAAGACACGTGATTGCAGTTTCGCCCTTCAGAGATCATGGGGCATGCCATCACAATTATTACGACATTAAACGCGTACTTGTAAATTTCAGACCAAGTATCGAAACTACTCTGATATTCTGTTTCGACATGGGAAAGGGGTTTAGTAGGGCAGATTCTTTGTGCACACTCGTGTCCAGTTACTCCTTATCATATTTTATATCCCTTTAAATCTACTCCATTAGAGTGGTCAAGCAGTTCAGATCTACGATCTGTGAAAATCCGCTACTGTCATTGTTTGTTTTACATTACATCAGTGAACAAACTGGATTTCAGCACATTTGAAATTTCTGTTTATGCAAAATGTTTATGGTATAATGGTTTCTCGAAATCATTATCACTGCACACAGCTATACATACATCAAACTAAGGAAACCCAAGCTATATACAATGATAATAGAAAAACCAAGAGGGGATGCACCTGCTCTCCACATCTTTTCTTATTATTCACAATGCTTTCTCTGAGATAATGTATAATTTGTATAAATATTTGAAGTAAAAGAAGTTTGTTGCATCTCAGTGGGAACCCGTACTTCGGTCGAAATGTAAAATCATCGAAAACAAATTTCAGTGGAATTCCCTCGTGCCTAAAATATCTCCAGGAATTACGTCGAAAAGGAACAACATCGAAAGGGAATATAGTCTATTGGGAAAAATATCGAAATGGAATATAGTCGAAATGAAATTTTCTGTTGTTTCTTATTCAATGTAGGTTACTTCAAAATAGCTAAATCATGATTTCCGTCAAAAAGAAAAGCTGGAAAGCTGGATAATTGTGGAATAGAAAAAGTAACTGTATAAGTTATATTAATTTATTTCATAAATTTTCATTTCTATGAAGATCATCGAATAGGAATACCGTCGAAATTTATTTACCTATAGATTTCCTTAGAAACGCCACAATCAGATTTCGTTCCACGAAATGTAAAGCCCTTCTTGTGCTCGTTGATAGTCTGAAGTTTCGGAGTTATTTACTGTTCTCAAGATGTCTGAAACAGAATGCAGCCTCATAGAACACTATGCATGCAAAATTTAAAGTTGACTGCCATTATTTGCTTCTGCTACCGAAGTTACCTAAAGCTAAAATTTTCAAATGTTTGGATGTAATTCTCTCATTAATGAACTTAATTGCTTATGAAATGATTCCGCAACATTATTTGTATTCCATTTTAACCTGCTACGGAAGCTCACCTCGGGCCAGTCCTACTCAACCACTGACTTCCCATCATCCCATGAAATCTATAAGTGTATTTTATTTCGCCGTTCTGGGGGAGGGAGAACGAGAGTCTAGTCTGACAACCGAATTAGAACACGGTTACCGTATTTTATGGCCGGTTTGTTTGCTATTGGTTTATCTTCGTTCTCAATCCCGTCCAACGGTCGAAAAAATACGTCTTATATGAGAGATGTATAACTTGTAGATATAGAAATGTAGTAGGGTATTGTATTATAACACACATTAATTCCCTATTGTTGTTGTAGCCCTTCTTTTAATGTTTATAGTAGTCCGGTTTTGTTAGTGATAATTTTATTAGTGACAATTTCTCTAAGACCACAATTCTTTAGATAAATTACATTAATTTTTAACCATTATATTGAGTGGTAGGTTCAAAAAGCGCTAGAAAATTCTGTAAAACTGAGATGGGTCTGTCTGAACCCCCGTTGGTATTATAGGAAGGCTGCAGAGATTTAATTTTCAGCAAGACAAGGAATTGATAAGAATTCAGCACGCTCAAAATACCTCAATGTTTCAAAATGTCTCCTTCACACACCCAGCCAGCACCCTAAAGCATTTCGAAAATTGTACTCAGTGGAAGTCGACTATGATATAACTGTTTGTTGTACTGGCGAAGGAAGCGAAGATAACATGGAAGAGGAAATAACAAAAGGAGGAGTGGAGAGAATAGAAAATATAACAACAGATGTCGACAAGAAAAGGAAATTAACTCCAAGAAGATAATTCACACGAAATCGCCAAAATTAATGAAAATATACACTTAGGTGAGGAAGTCCATGGTGCTATGTGTATGAACTGTGTATGGGGAGAGGTGTATATGATGGACAGGAGGACATAGAGGTTAAGGAATATATGAAGTTGGGAGAAATACAGTAGTTCTGCATGTAAGATGTGAATAGTACATAATAAGTTCTCGCAAAAGTGTATTATCTTCCGTTTAGAATCATGGTCTGGGTGACTAAACACTTTAGTCAGAATGTGAAATCCTGAATTTGTTACAGCTGGCATGAGCAGTTTGTATTTATATTTATACTGTTTTATCATGTCTCCATGGTATTTATAATGAGGAAAGCGTCTTCAACGGTTCTGATACATAGGTTCAAGTACATTGTCTATATACTGTATCAATTTTCAATGCATTTTTCTCCTGATTATTTGGTAAAAAAAAAAAAATTGGAAATTTATTAATAAGGAATAACAGATGAAAATTTAATTTCATACTATATTATTCCCCTTTCTTGGGCTGGATTTTTGCAATATTTTCATATAGGCACTTGCAGCAATCAACATCTGTAAGTGTTACTGAGAGTCTTGTCCTTTCCTCAGTTTTAGATGGGCATTGGGGAGATTTGAAATACAGATGAGAATCGAGATTACTGAAGTTTGGTGTCAATATAATTTATGTAATCATGTAAAATATGGTAGTTAACTAGTTATTTAAATGGAAATGTGCGGAAATTACACAAGAGAATCTATGCATACTTGAATACGCTTTCTGTTGAAGTGCCAGCATACATAATTATGCATGGTATAGAAATATGTGAAAGGGCTGAAACCTCTTAATGTGTGGAAGAAATTAAGTTGAATCGATACATTTATATTAGGTACTCTAGATTAATATAGGATTCGTTAGCAGTAGCATGCACACATAGACGAATATTCTAAATTGAGAAATTCCTGGTGTACGTGGGTTAGCCATTTGATCACGGTTTTAAGATGTCAATTAAGAATTAACACAGCGGACAGCTACAACCTACATTTTCCAATCTGGGATAGAGCATGTCTGCGCCCAAAGTTACTAATGGTGGTAAAAATTTTCATCACTGACGACGTGAGTTGCATGATTTAAACATCCATGATATTTCATCGAAATCACCATAGTAGGTGCTAGTATTAAGGGATGGAGAAATTTAAGATTGCAAAACGTATCGATAGAGGCGTAAAGGGAAACTGAGAAGTTAGTGCAAGGACTGAAGCACCAAGCAGTGTGATACAAGTATTGGAAATTCCTTCACTCTTGAAAAATGTATTTTTATTCATTCATCTGAATTACCAATAATAATGATTTGGAAGCCTTTCTGAGAGAGTTTACGTTATTTCAAGATTCAATTCGCTGAGCTTATCAAATTCTATTGTACATCTTTGGTTAAACAATCTACACTAAAAATAAATGATTATTTTCTACAAGCACAAATTATAAAACGTATTCTTCTCATTGGAATAATTATTTATAATACACCAGCAGCAACCGCGCTCAAGAACAACAAACACTTCTCTCCTTTTTTCATCTCCTGCAGTAATTTAAATATTTGGTGTTGATCAAGTACGTCATTTCCATCATCCTCTTTCCCCCTCCCCCTTCTCTTGTTCTTCCTGCTCGACCCCCCCCCTTTCTTTTGTCCTCTCCGAACCTAAAAGCATAGTACGGGAGGTGACATTTAGGGACACTGATTTAATTTAGCTCACTGCACAGGTCACAACTAATAGCTTCAACGCACCAAGTACCTCAGGAAAGAGGGTGAAGCACAAGGTACTTGTATACTCAACTGTAGGAAATCAAGGATGGAAAGTACAGTGCTGATGATAATTAGAGCTATTAAGCGGAATTTTTCAAACGTCGAGTTTATATGAAAGAGTGATGAAGAAAATAATAAAGCTATTTTCAGTCATCATTCGGGTTGTATAGTATATACTGTACGTGGGGGAGGGAATTTTTGTGTAAAGATCTTTTTGCTTCAGTGTTTATTAGAACTAAGAATTTTCACATCACCGTGAATTCTTCAAATACTTGTACAGTAGAGAGTTTAACGTCGTGCCTATATATTTGAGAATTTATGAAGATAAATCTATATTATATTATTATTGGATAGAGGAAAGCACAAATTCTTTGTTTTTCAGTTATATACTTGTACCTTTTTATCTAATTAAAGTAAAGATTCGAATAGTTTCAATTTTGTCGCTGTTTTCGTACCTTTTAAAACGAGGTCTTCTTTTATTTCGTTTTTAGTTTTAAATTCGAGATGGGCGATTTTTTTCGATTTGACATCAAAGGTAATCATTTTGATTGTGAGAAGACAGCATAATTAGACTATTCCTATTTACAAACACTATATTGGGTCGTTTCAAGGAAAAGCTAAAAGGAATTGCACTAGACATCCACGTTTTACGGAAGTGGATATCTAATCAAAAGTCTAAATAACAACCATCCAAACATTCAAAATCTATTGTATTGGAATGCAATTTAATATACCTGTAATAGATTTTACAATAACTTCTCTCAGTGTGAAACAGTAATATACAGTAGGTGACGAACAACTTATCAAATATTACGTTTACAAAAATTCTTGACAATGTTTAATAAGATTTTTTTTCAACGTTAACTGAAAATTCCCAAATACCGGTTTTATTGTTACTATAAAGGTATTATAATTATCGACACTTCTAGAGTAATTCTGCATTGAAAAAACTGTGAGCTGTGACAATTTATTCAACACTTTCAAAGTAATGAATATAACTTAAGTAGAATAAGTAAGGAGGTAAAATTAATTTACGTTAGAATAAAATTATTTGGTACAGTATCTTCCAAAGTTCCAAGAGAAAAAGTTTATGCTTCAGACGCATACGGCTTCACTATCAGAACTTTACGTAAGTATTGTTATCTACTTCATATTTCGAGTTGGCGTGCTTTGAAATGCACTTATGTTTTTAAAGACACAACTGTCCAACTAAACAACCACCAATCAGGATCTAAGAATGACTGACATTAAATGTGTTTGACTTACGAAAAAATAGGATGCAATATTCAATTTAGCATTCATAATTTCTGTGTGTCTAGTATTTTACATTTAAACTATATAACATACCATCGCAACGTATAATTCATGCATTAAGTTCTACAGAATCAGCGTATTGTCAACTTTACTGTAGATCGTATATAATATATCATGACAACTTCTGCTTGAAGTCAAAAATCAAAATAATGTTACGTTTGTGAAGAGACTTTGGTGCTGTAGAAGTTCGCTCGTTCGACCATGCGCGGCGTTACTCTGTTTACAGTATGACAGGAAATCACTTCGTAAAAGCAGCAAGACTTTCTAAGTTGTCTGTTAATTATGGTTATGGTATACCAAATTTCATGATAAATTCTCATAATTAAAGAGTACGTTTAAAATTTATTTTTGCAGAAGTCAGAAGGCAATACGTTATTTACAAACAATGCGTTCTTAATCATAATCGGATATCACAGTTCATAGAAACA
The DNA here is from genome assembly GCA_034694985.1 of Campodea silvestrii. Taxonomy (NCBI): domain Eukaryota; kingdom Metazoa; phylum Arthropoda; class Diplura; order Rhabdura; family Campodeidae; genus Campodea; species Campodea silvestrii. Next base: position 8,068 of record JAQFYR010000098.1, read on the forward strand.
GCATTTCCTTTCACAGTTTTAATATGGCAGCAGTTCTTTCATTAATGTCAATCGGAAACTTACCGACTTAAAAATATTACATCTCACGCAGTATTAGATGAAATCTGATTGAAAATGTTGAAAATTTTGTAAATTGAATGCCTGAAGTATAATATTAAGGATAAATGTTATATTGATAAACCTTCAGCCACAATATATTGACAACACGACTGTGTAAGTCAACTGAAGTCCACTAAGGTAGAGCGCTTAACACGTTTGGTATGAAGGGAAAAAAATAGTAAATAGCATTAATTACTCATCAAAACAAGCTTTACTGATTCTATTAAATGGAATGTAAAATACATTTTCAGAAGATTTTTTGATCTAGACCCACCTCGACGATCATATTAGTATTCATTTTCATCTTCTTTTAATATTGATTATATGTGTGTATACACTTCACACCGTTCCCCAGAAATATAAACTTTTAAAGCTGCAGCATATTTTCCACTCCTTCAATAAAGAACATCAGTGATTTTGAATGAAAGCAGATTTTACAGGCATTACCAAATGATGCAAGTTACTTGATGGTAGCGTATTACCAAATAATACCCGAATTATTATGATATAATATAGAAGGTTTTACTACCATTTTCCTGTGTTAAAAGCAGTTTTTTTTATCATAGTTACATCTAATAAGTGGTACGAAGCTTCCTGAAAAAATATATTGAAGCGACAAACATGCATAATTACAAGTATAATATCTTAGAAATATTGAGGTATATGAATCATTGCAGATACGTTACTTTATTCAGAAGCTGAAGTTAATGTTGTACACAACATATTCAACGTAGCACAATTTTTGTAAAATACGTATCATTATGTTATACAATTCCGCAAATATTCACCTAATTAGTAAAGTTTTTTCAATATTTATTTGCATTCTGTCATTGGGTGCATGGTATTAATTATGGCTGAGTCTACAGGAGAATTTGATGTGGACGATTCGGCGTCATCAGCGCAGGCAGGGTTCTTCCATCAGCGCAGGGTTCTTTTTCGGCAAGGGGGCAATTCGGTATAATATATTTTTTCACAAAATTCTTATAACATTTATTGATTAAAAATAATATTTATACTGCCATTCTTAACTTTTACGTACGAATACTGCACAAAACAAGGTGAATAAACCGCAATATGATATCTTTAATTTCAAAATATATAGGTAATAAGAAAGAGTGAGCCTTCAGGCCTAATTGTCGCCTATTTCTGGATATGAAATAAAGTCCTATTACACTTGAAACGTTCAAACTTTTCAAGTGACCGCAAGCTGTATGTTTTACAGTGAAATATATTGAAGCTAATAATATTTTGGATGTTGTTGTTCCGCATATATTACTACAAATATGACAACTACAATGTCAAGCTTCTGGAAACTTATAATAATCTGTATGTTATTGACATAAAGTCAAATGCATTGAATAATATTGCAGTTCATACTGTAAAACAAACTAACACCTACTTGTACTTGTATTTTCAAACATATTATGCAAATATAAATTCGCAAAAAAAAAATTCTGAATGACATCGAATATATGACCGTGTCGAATTGTTGATCATTTCTCTAATTTTCGCGGAATCGTTCTTGCCGAATTGTCCCATTCCGTACATGACTAGACCTATGGCTATAGCAAGAAGCTGTATTAGTCTATAAAGAATTAGTTGACATGGTAATATTTAAAACCTGGTAACGAGCTTGATAAGTTTTATACCTTAGGACATTAGAACAATTAATCGTGTAGGGGAAATAACCAAGGATAAAACCACATTCGCGGTTTTTAACTAACAGTTTCTTGAAATCTTGATCCATTCAATCAGAAAGATGAACAGTTTTTCAAAGTTGAATGGAAACATACGAAGACAAAGTGTTTTACACCGCTCCCAATTCTACTTTGAACTTGTACCGTACGCTGAACTTGGCAATCCCAATTATCTAAGATCCTACATAAGCTACCATATAACTAAAGGTTCAGCTGTAATATGTGGTACGTGTAATTCAAAGTTCGAGAATGCTGGTGTATGAAGGATGGACACTCAAAACTTTACGGAACATGGTGGAAAATTCTACACAGCCGACTTTCTTGAAATTTGGTAGTACTTGTACTGAAGTGGTCCTTATTCATAATCTGCTTCCTGTTTTCAAAAATATGCAATGTTGTCTTGTTTTCAGAAAAGTGCAGCGTTGCCACACTGTCTCATTCTTTTCAAAATAGTCATTGTTGTCAGGAGGTGTTGAATCAAACACCATTATTATATAAATAAAACACACTGTCTCAGGTCACTAGCAGCAGACTCTTAAGAGAAAGCAGATTTCGGATGTGGCTCACTTCAGTACAAACACGAAAAAATTTCTGGAAAATCGGTGATGTAAATTTATTTTATGTAAATTAAAATGAGAAAACAAACAACTTTCTGGAAGCTTGAAAGAAGATTTCTTGCTGATCGTAAGTTATTTCCCAGTAAATTATCAAATTACTTCGTTCGTTTAACTATCTATCATACAATTGAAACAAAAATTAAAATAATGAGGATTAAAAAAACGCAAACAGACTGTGGCTGTAAATCATTTAAGGAAATTGCTAATAGTATTTTACTAATTAGTGTAAAGTTCTAGTTGTAAATAACCCCTCCAGCAGACCTTTTCCAATGAGAAACAGACAATTCAATTCAGATGGAAACCACATCTACACTACACTGCTGCTCTCTACCAAAGACATGGAAAAACAAAAAGAGAATAGTCATAGAGAAAGTCTCATTCTGTTTTGCTTCCATATACTAATGCAAGAGAAATTAGGTTGAACTCGTATGTCTGTCAGCTTTGTGTATATTTTCGATAACTTTATTGAATTATTTTCTCAGAGGAAAGCAAAGAAAAATTCGTTTAACAGGAAATTGAACTTTCATGTGATATATTTCAGAGGGTTGTTTTTAGCTATTTATTCAGATAGACGAACGCGAAACAGTCAGAAGTTGCTTCTCTCCTTGTTAATAAGAGTTGCTTTCTGTAAATGTACTAACTTTTTAATTGGGAGAAGTAGAACTGTTTTGCAGTGAATTTCGCAAAGAATGGGGACAGCGTAAGAAAATTGTACTTCGTCCGTTATATTAGTACAAGTTGTAAATTCATAATTTTTTTGCTAACTATAAATTAATGAAATATTTGAACGAACAATGTGTATTATATTTTTTGCTCCTTCTTTGTGTAAAAACGTACAAGTTTGTTAATGGTATTTTATGATCAGGGGTACAGGATCGGACTATGGATTTTGTGAACCTCTGACCAGTTCATTATAATGAGCCCTTCCCTTCCTTTGTGACTTCACACACCTTTATTTACAGTTGATTTGCAGTCGGAAGAATCTGACACAGTATCTAAGGTTTGTAAGTCGGTCCCGTCTTAAGTATATGGCTGCAGCCCCGGGGCCTGAATTTAGGTGGGGGGGGGGGACAAGCAGTAGAATAAAAAGTAAAATTATATAAAATGCTGAAAACCTTGCACAACATCTATTGAAATTGCTTAAAAATATCATTCATAGGAATGAAAACGTAAAATCTTCCTCTCTCGCTTCGCTCCGGCATATTTGCACTCTTATTTACACAATCATAATTATAGACAGTTCTAATTAAACGCACTCTTGGCCTTCACACAACTTATAATATTACCGATTGCGAAGCAAATAGATAAAATAAAAATTATTACACAACTGATAAACATGTAGGGGCTCCGTAATGGAACCTAGTCCCTGGTCCCAAAATTTCTTAAGACGCTCCTGAGTCGGTCAACGCGTGGAACTGAAATCTCTGCAAAGTCTGCATTCGCTACCCTTCACAGTTAAAAGGCAACAAGCGCATAATTCCAAAATTTTCGTCTTTCCAATCAACATGGCCACAGAACATAATTTCAATACCACTTTCCAACAAAATTAAAAAATAATTATGGATTTTAGATACATTTTCAATGCGTTTCACTTGCTTCAACGGAAAGGTGGAATGGCGGCAAATGGAAGATGAGTTACGCTGTGAATTGTTTACATAAATAGCTGCTGTGAGTCCTGTGACAGGAAGCTAAACAATTGTACAATTTTTATATAATAATAAGTCTTATTAAGTGTTATGCTGCAGGAATATTTCAGAATACGGTTGTGATAACATTACTTTGCTAATAACAGTGGAAGTATATGCACCTTTGCTGAACGTTTTCGCATAGCTTTGACTGTTCCTATAACTTTTTCCCTAATAATAGGAAAAAAATAAACATTTTAATGTGTAGGAATGAATTCCAATAAAGGAAGTTGTTGAATTTGAATAAACAAAAAGTAAGTGACTCTTGTCCTTTAATATTGTTCAGTTTTAACACAAAATTTTGTTTTAAACACATGCCCATATTTATACTTATCCGCTGACCAACCAAGTGGTTTAAATAGTAGCAGGCGGTTTTTAACAAGAACATACGCAATTGAAAATTATTTTAAGAAAATCTAAACAGTCAATAAGTTGCAGAAATCCTAATTTAGAAAATTAATTGATAATTCTGATTAGTTTGTTTGAATAATAACTGCGGTGAGATAAATAAATAAAAATAATCCAGCTTTTTTTTTTTTTTTTCCTTCGAGCGTGATTTTCTACTCGGTTGATCAACAGAGATTGAAGAATATGAATATGAACATGTATAATATCTCAAAATTCTATTTTCATCACCAAGTCTTAATAATAATAATAATAAAATCTGCGATCATGCAAACGGAGTCGCAAAACAAAGCCAAGCTCGGATATGGGAATGAGCCTTTATACACGATGCATATCACTTCATAAATGAGAAGTATTATTGAGACTGTTACGTATTCTTGACAACTCTCTTTGACACAATATTGGGGTTCTAAATATCCGTCAGAAGTTTTAGTAACCACACGAACTAATATTGACTTACGCTCATCGTATATGTTTATGATTTTCCATATGCTTATGAGTTACCTATAGTGCCCACATTCACAGCAAAAATATAATGCTGTAGCTTTACATCGGAAATCTTAGGCTGTCTGTTCTTTTATATAAAATAAGAGAGTCCACTGTATACCAAAATAATCAAATATAGTAATTTGAAATGTTCAAAACAAACTAAACGGAATAAATTATAATTCTTACCATTTCACACAGATATAGAGTATTAGGAATCAACGAAATTTTATGACTACAATGAAACTTTACAGAAAATAAATTCACGACAAGATTTTTCACAATAATACATTGCATCTTTTTGTCATAATTTCAAAAATTAGAGTCTTACATAAAAAAAAATTAAAATAAAGAAAATGAAAGAATATCTTTAATACATGCGTACGCCATTTTCCTATTGTCCTGGTATAGAGCAAAAAGTTCTGTATTATTTATACCATCAAAACTTGTTAGTTACATACTGTTCTTAATTTGTTATCTAACGATGTGACTTTTACCTTGTGTCAGTTGCAATAACGATTTTTGTCATTCTTTAATGATATTCTTTAAGGTTTTAAATTCTCTTGTGAGTGAATGGTTGTCATCTGTTTACGAAGGGATCCCTTTTACTCCCCGTCCCCCCTGATTCAACCGCACCCCCATTGGGATTCAGAGATGATTACACCCTTTGATCTTTGTATATCAATACCCAACTACATTTAGTCGATAGCATCCTAATAGAGGATGTACTGTACTGTACGTATATGTTGCGTTATATAATACGGTGTATTATATGTAACAGGACTCTTGAAATGTATACTTCGGTTGTTGTTAATTATGTTGTTAACATACAAGTTTCGCTCAACAGTTTGTTATGGTGGCATTCTGCTTAATCGGCAGTTCCCCAATTATGATTTCAGGCATTTTTAGTTAAGATACTATAGCGGTCCGTACGTTACATCTGCAGAGAGACGTTACTTCTTTTACATGATTTACTATTATCAGCTTTTTGGCACTATGTATATATATACTAATAAAATAATGTACAATATTAATAAACTTTATTCTCTGCTTAATTTTATAATTTTCATTTATTATTCTTTCGATAGTTGTGAAAGTATATACAGTATATAATATAAAATCAAAATGAATGGGAGATAAGAAAGTAAACACGTTACACAGTAATATTTTTCTAAGTTCAGGCCTATAGCTGACTTTGTAGGTTCGAAGTTCTCTTTTTAAGAAGAACAGTGTGGGGCAGCTATTAAAAGGACATTGGTGTAACTGATTATGTGATAACATACGATCAAGTGAAAAATAAGAAAATTTATAAAAGAAAACAAAATGTTTTTACGCTTTTTCCGTAGTTTATTTACATTAAAAAACGACCAGTTTCGAGCACAAGCTCATCTTCAGGTACACTAAAATTGAAACGAAATACTAATTAAAATGATACACAATCAATTAAACAAATAATAATAAAACTCACCAGAGTTTTTACACTAGAAATAAACTACGGAAAAAGTGTAAAAACATTTTGTTTTTCTTTTATAAATTTGAACAATTCCGTATTCTCGTTTAGTATTATTATAAGAAAATTTAGTAGTAGGGAAAATTTACAGAAATGCTGAGAATGGAGAAGTTTTCTTACCTTTTGTTAACGAGGACCTTGCAAATGAAGTTTTCTAATGCAGGTTCAAATGTTATTTTCCGCTGGTGTATAACTATGTTGCCCGTTAGTATAGGTAATACCGTGTCTCCAAAGCAGTAGATCTGAAAATTCAAATTTAATCAAAGTAATATTTATCCCATATGTAAATATTGTACTGAATATTAGAGGATGATGCTTTACGTATAATATAATCACCTTGTGGGTGGTTTACCAAGTTATAAAAAGTAATATTTATCCCATCTTAAACGTTGATATTTTGCTTTTAATTCTATGTGTTAATAGGAATTCAAACTGAATATTGAACGTTGAACTTTAAATAAATTGAATAAATGCTGGAATACAGCATTGGTTCTCTCCACACTGCAGATCCACATCTTTCCACTATAATTTATGAAATTTAAACTATTTCAACAGTATACTGTAATAAACTAAACTTCAGTAAGAAAAAAAAGCTAAATACTGATTTATTCCCTTGTATTTATTTACTGTTAGTCACCAACTGCAGTGCCTTGTCCTCTATTTATCTATATAATGCACAGTTCAGCTAAATTAACTATATATAATGCGAAAATATATTATTTTTCCTTTCAAACTGTAATAAAAACAAAGTCAGTTCTAGAATACACCCACTCAGGAAAACAAGATGAACCGAACAATTCAAAACCCCGTCACTAAACAGTTTTTAATGATATTTTTTGTTATATTATATTGACTAACACCCCTTCTATTGAAATATCCGACCATTGAGTACACATAATAATCAAAGCGTCAAACGTCAAACATCAAATTAACAAAAACAAATCAACAAAACGTAATTGCAGTTGGAATGTTGGATTATTTACTATTATCTAGTGGATGAGAATAATTTCCGTTATTTGCCAGTTCTTTACCAAGTGTTATAGGCTCAACAAATTTATGCAGGGGTTGATTTTGGTTAGATAAATAAACCCCAACACATTTTTTTTTCGTTTTGTCTTTTTTGTCGCAACGCCGGGCATAGCGTCACACACCCTCTCTCATTCATCACATGTCCTCAGGCTTTTCATTTATGGATTACTGAGCTTTAGTGCGGAAAAACATAATTTTAATGAGAGTATGTTCAAAATGGGAACAAAATACTGCACACGAAATAATTAAGGGTGCGGTGCGTTTGATGATCACGACGATGCAATGATGTACATTGTAATTTACAAGAATTGTTGCGAATTATTTTATTATACTCTCTTAATTTATTATTGAACAAGTTGTTATTGAGATGGAATGATTTTTAATAGTATGTTCTGAAAATTATACTTTAAAAACAAGCGGGAGACATCTGAAGAGATATATAAGATATAAAAGAAAATTAAAGTTCTATTTTTAGCCCGGTAATATATCTTTTAATAGTTCAAAAAACTTTCAGCATGGCTGTATATGAATGAATACGTGATTCACTTAAAAAGTCATTCATAATATACTTTTCTCTATTGTTACAACTGTTTATAATACATTGTTTTCTATTACATCAAAGTATCGTTCATAATGGCGAGAAAATTATTTGCATAGCTTGAAAAATATTTCTAATGATTTTAATTCACTGAGACGGTATATATATAATTATATATATATATATATATATATATATATATATATTAGCAGAAGTTCATTGGAAGTTTAACTCCAATTATTAAAAAGAATCAAATTTTAATAATTAATATAATAAAAAGAATACTTCTACAAACTATAATAAATTTGAGGTGTTGAACGGTTTCTTAAGCACTTTAAAACAGGTATTCTCTCATTATTTTCTGTTGTGTGATACGGGTGGACTGTTATACGTATAGCACGATTATTCAGACAGAAATCGTGGATCCAGCCCGTACCCCACCC